>OX419591.1:5128688-5419019 GCA_948473455.1 Teleiodes luculella | reverse complement strand
AATGTTATCATAGTTACGAACTCGAAACTCTTGCGGTAGTGGAATCTTTAAAGCGATTCCGCATATACCTCATAGGTATCTCGGTCAAGGTAGTAACAGACTGTGCTGCATTAAGAACCACACTC
This sequence comes from Teleiodes luculella, assembly GCA_948473455.1. Lineage (NCBI taxonomy): Eukaryota > Metazoa > Arthropoda > Insecta > Lepidoptera > Gelechiidae > Teleiodes > Teleiodes luculella. Next base: position 5,418,894 of record OX419591.1, on the reverse strand, counting down.
TGTAAAAAAGACTTGATACCTCGTATAGCTCGGTGGTGGTTACTCATTCAAGATTTCGATCTAGAAATAGAATACCGGGCAGGGCATCGGATGCAACATGTAGATGCACTTAGTCGCAATCCAGTGCAAACAAATACTGTCCTGATGATAGACAATGATGATTGGTTCCTCACACTACAAATGCAAGATGAGAAAATCCAAGGCATCATAAGACAACTTCAGGAAGGTACTGATAACACTGACGTCACAAATAATTATACATTACATGAAAACATACTGTATAGGAAGACTGTAGATGGCAATCGATTCGTGCTTCCAAAGTTTTCCAAATGGAGCTTACTGCAACGGTATCACGATCAAATTGGCCATATTGGATTTGATAAATGCGAAAAGACGATAAAGTCCCATTTTTGGTTTGAGGGAATGACGCGATTCATTAGGAAATACATAAGTTGTTGCTTACGGTGTGCCTACGCGAAGGGAAACTATGGCAAGACGGAAGGGGAGTTACATCCCATCGAAAAACCATCAATTCCCATGCATACCTTGCACGCAGACCACATAGGCCCTTTTGTACGAACTCGCGGTGGGCACAACTATATTCTAGTTGCAATCGACGCCTTCACAAAATTTGTTTTCGCCAAGCCTGTGAAGGGTGTTAGCTCCGTTGAAACTATTAAAACCCTAGGTGAGACAATGTCGCAGTTCGGGGTACCGCAGCGCGTTATAACAGACCGAGGCAGCGCGTTCACAAGTAGGTATTTCAAGGAATTTGCGGCCGAAAAACAATTTAAACACGTGCTTAACGCAATAGCCTGCCCACGAGCCAACGGGCAGGTAGAGCGCGTCAACCGAACAATTATCAACGGATTGAATACTACAGCTGAGAGTGAATGTACCTGGGATCAGAAGTTACCCGATGTGATTTGGGGAATCAACAATACACCACATGCAACAACCAAATACACCCCCTTCCAATTAATGTTTGTTCACGGTAACTCTCTCATACCAGCCTTACTAGATAGAGACCCAAGCGCGAGCGGTAACACCGCGGAAAGTCTTCGAGAGCGTCGCGAAACAGCAAAGTTAAGAATCGACCGATCAATGACATTAATGAAAAAACGTTACGACGACAAACACAAAAGGTGTAGGAAATACAAGGTTGGTGACTTAGTTCTGTGGAAAGGCGGAAAGTCTGACGACCAAACTGCTAAAGTCGCAAAAAAGCTAGGGTCAATTTACACGGGGCCCTATAAGGTAACCAAAAGCGACCATCGCATAGATAGGTATACGATTACCAGTATAAGAGGGCTCAAGGGGTATAAAAAATTTGACGCAGTAGTTGCTAGTGACTCTATTCGACCATACAAGTCAGCGCTCAGCGACTGTTCTACAGATACAGACCCTGAAATAGACCGCGATGATCTTATAGATTTGTTAGAAAGCTAAGTGTAGTACCTAATTAGAATAAAAGTTAATTGTCCTACGCCTAAATAATCATTGTTTATAGTCTACATCTATGTGTGATGCATAGGATACTGTAAATATTATATCAGTAACAAAACTCAGTTGCTTTCCTTATCAACCCAAACAATCCAAACCGCCATTATTGATTCGAATAACGACTTCCGGGCTACGCTGTGTGAAACGGCCCCGAAGTGAAACAATGAGCTGTGTGGTAATAAAGTTATAACCTTATCCGGGCTAAGCTGTGTGATACGGCCTGCGGATGTAAATTCATCAGATCTTACCTGTGTGGTTAAGTATGTTTTCCGAAGTGAAACAATGAGCTGTGTGGTAATAAAGTTATAACCTTATCCGGGCTAAGCTGTGTGATACGGCCTGCGGATGTAAATTCATCAGATCTTACCTGTGTGGTTAAGTATGTTTTTAAAACATTATTCAGGCTATGCTATGTGACACGGCCGACGATCGTAAATTCAACAGGTCTTACCTCTGTGGCTATCGATTCAAAACTTTCTACAGGCTATGCTGTGTGATACGGCCTGCGACTCTAAAATCACCCGAATTTACCTGTGTGGTTATCAAATCTAAAGGCTGTGTGCTACGTTAAATTCGATCGATACTTACCTGTGTGGTTTTCATGTTGAGAATATTATCCATTCAACTAAGCTGAGTAATGCGGTCGAATCATTTGAACTATTATGTTAAATAAAATGAGAAAAAAGTATTTCGCCAACTTTAAAACTTGAAACGAAGCTCGTTTGAAAAAAACTGTGCGTCCAATAAAAATAAACACACTTCGACAAATTTATGGTTATTTATGACCCTCTCAACCAAACCCATTTGTCAGAAACGATAATTTAGTTACAATAACGAAACAAGTGTGCGACGGTTTCTACGGAAAGAGAAACACTCCAACACTTGACCCAACACCCTTTTTTTTGTTAGTCGTTTTGGTTGTTTACTGCTGTGGGTTTTTTTTTCTATTTCAGAAATCACAGCGTGAAGAAGACGGGATACTACCTGGAAATACCATCGTCGCCGCGGGGACGCGTCGCTAACAGGATGGCCGAATGTTACAATCATAAGTTAATTAGATTAGTTAGATAGGTCCCCGAATCTACATAACCGGGATAATGTAAATGTGGGTGGGACTAACTAGGCTCGCCCAATCAACTGTACCAGTAGAGAGTTGGGGGCTGGCATTTCGGCTCGACTCGACGATACTCGGATCGCGGGAGATGATCCGGCGCAGCGTCGTTTGTTCGCGTTGGGCTGCTCTACAAGCCGCACGCGTATTGAATTGTATTCGTATAAGCTACATCGGATGTCAATTACCGATCGCTAAATAAACTGTGTGTTATAGTGAACAAGTCTTTCAGTCTGCACACGCCCACCCTTCTAAGATACGTAAAAATAGCTATTAACTCAAAATTAAGCGAAACACCGACTGCACTCAACTCGCGCGCCTACTGTACCTAGAACATCCAGAGTAATCCAGCCAGATGCAAGTGCTCATTTCATCACAGTTAATTGGGCCGGGTTTCAGTGTTCGACGATAGGCCAACTAGGCACATTGTTCAAGATTTAATATAGGTACTCTGGATATTGTAAGGTGAAATAAAACAATAAAGTTTATGTTAAGCTTATAGTTTATTCTTGGCTAGCGTCAACATTCTCTGTCTGGAGGCCCTTGATGGAGGCGACGGGCACGTAAGTGACGAGCGTGAACAGCTTGTGCGCTGAGTCCTCGTCGTCATTGCGTCTGCGCGAAAGGCGCACGCGCACGCGGAAAGGTACATTCCTGGAATCAAATGAAATAGATTGATAATTAATTTGTCTTGGCATCAGTTTCAAACATAACCTAAACTTTAAAGGCAAATCAAACTGGTGCAAAAAATTCAGTTGGATGGGGCATTCCACAAAATCAACTTTTCTCACTTAAGTGACAAAATCAACTTTTGTTGCTTATGTAGGTATGTGACAACTGTAGCAAAAATCTTCTTTCTATTGTTATAAGAAGTCTGCTAGACAATAGACAAATGATCCTTCCTTAGTAGCAGCGACTAAGAAACAAGGGCCAATAATCCCTGCGGATAATTGGTCCTTGTTTCTTATGTTAACATAACCATACAATAGCGTCACATAAGCAACACCTCCGTTGAATGCTCCATGCGGGATATCAGTTATATACAGCCTAGAGATGCATGATCATGCAACATCCACCTCTGTGAGTACTGTTTGTCACATTCATTTATATATGATTTTTATTAAATTTATGACTTCTAAAATAAATATTGCACAATACAGGGGTTTCCAACACAATATAGAATACTGTTAATCAGTGTAGATGTAGGGTTATTATATGAATGAAAATCACTAACTGGAGAAAATTGTTTTAGTTCTTAAGTATTGTTGGTCTTACAGTTAATAACTATTTTATCATAGGACATACAGTAACTCCTAAATTTATTCAACAATACTTTAAGTTATACTTTAAGTTTGTTGCAAGAGTTAACCCTGAGGGTGTTGAATTAAAACCTTAAATTCACTTTATAATTTGCAATATCAATAAAACAAAGAAATTTAATAAGTAAGTAGTAGTGATTGAGTGTTATTGCGGGTTGAGTTATTGCTATTATATAAGTAAAAGGGATGAACTTCAGTCTGAACCAAAGATAGTTTGCATTTATAGGTTATGTTTATAGTCAAACAAACACCTTTCATTAACTGTACAAGACTGCCAAGCAATGTATTTGTCGTACAAAATAAGAACACTGATAGATAGGTAATAAATAGTTAAAATAGTCTATTACCTGACTCCCTTCGACCAAAGATACTTGTTCAACCTAGTATCTACTCGCACATCGGGGGTGCCCATTTGAACTTCGGCGAACTTTCGGATTTCCTTGATGGCTCGTGGGGCCCGTTTCTTGAAGCCGACTCCATGGAGCCGCTTGTGAAGGTTTACAGTGTATTCACGGGTAACAACCTCATTGATAGCGGATTTTCCCTTTCTTTCTCCTTTAGGTTTTGCCATTGTGATTGTGATCTGAAATTGTATCAGTCGAATAAAAATACGGTTAATAGCACTTTCCCCAAAACTAGGTCTCAAGGTGCCACTCCTGAAAGTTATAATATTACGGTAGATTCACTTGATTTTATACGATTTTCATTAAAAAACACACACCTTAGCGTTTGTCGGCCAAAATCGTCACGAAAAAGAAATGTCAAATTCAACGTAAATAATGACAGTTAGAAAAAAGTTTACACCACAGCCACAACTACTAAGATATTACTTGAAGAAATTTGTTCATAAACTAGTTGGTGTAAGCAATTTTTAACCGCAACAGTCTTTATAAACACTTTGTATGAAGTCATGGGTATGAAGTCAATGTGTAAATCGTCCATTCGTTTCAAAACATTATCTTTCTTTTCTCAACTGAAACTGAAACGAACGTGTCTGATCTGATCATTCCAATGGATCATCATTCATTAATTTTTTTTTTTTTTTTTGGTTCTTTTATCCCTTATGGGAAAGGCGAAGGGATCAAGGCCCATACAGCCTAGTCTTTGGTAATATTAGGCCGAAGCCAAGTACTTTTTTAAATTATCGATAGGTTAGCCCGAAGCCAAGTCTTTTTTTAGGGAAAAAAAATTAGGCCGAAGCCAAGTCCTTTTTTTTAATTATTGAGTGTTTAGGCCGGAGCCAAGTCTTCTTTTACTCGTATTTTAAAATTAGGCCTAAGCCATCATCATGTCACTCAGTTATATTAATTAGAATTTTATTAGATATTGCCGATAGTTTTGACAATAAATTCATAGATAGGCTTAAAGCAAGCACGATTCTTCAATAGCTCTAGGAGGGAGCGCGGGATTAGCTCCGGGAGTTTGTAAATAGAGAGAAGATGATCTATGAACAGTAATCTAGGAACAGCAAAAGCGGAACAATCAAAGAAGATATGTTGCAGAGATTGAGTTTCATTACTATTACAATTAGTACAATTAGGGGATGGGATTAATTTAAGTCTGTGCAGATGCGCACCAAATCGACAATGACCAAAACGGAGGCGACATAAAATTGTAAAGAATTTTCTGTTAAAATATTGACCTTTTATAAACCAAGGCTTACAAATATCGTTATTTATTTCTCTATACCATTTCCCTTTAGTTTCAACTATAGTATCCCAAAGAGCTTTAAATTCTACAGTCAAGTTAGATTTAACCACTGTCAATATATCCGAAACAGGAATCGGAAGCCGTTTACAAACAACACTACTGTCATTGTCATCCATCAGTGAAGAAATAGATCGGGCAAGAAAGTCAACACTTTCGTTTCCAAATACCCCAACATGCGATGGGGACCAAAACAGAACGACAGTCTTTAGCTTAGTAACTGTTAGATGATAGTACTTTTCTCTTATTTGATGGATAATGTAGTTGGTGCTCGCGTTGAAGTTAGGGTTTTCTAAGGCCACTAGGACGCTCTGACTATCTGTTACCAGGACCCATCTGCAATAGGACTGTTCCTCAATATATTCAAGAGCTGAGAGGATAGCAGAAGACTCTGCCGTATAAATACTAACCTCTTTAGGTAATCTATAACCCATGCCACTCTTTGCTTGAAGATCATAGATTGCACTAGCTACAGTCTCATTAGTTTTTGAACCATCAGTATAAATCTGATTAAAATCATCATATTCACTCAATTTGTTATATACATCATATTTGGTCTTTAAACTTTTATCAATTACAATATTAATATTATAGAATTTAGTCAAATAAGAGCCACTATAACAAGGCAAGATGCTATTCTGATACAAGAAATAATTTCTTTTTAATTCTGATATTTCAGAGAAGTCTGTAGTGAGGAACGAAGAGTAGGAATGAGGAAAATGATTCAACTTTTCAATCAGAGGATGAGAAATAATTGAAGAAAGCTTAATGAGGAATTTTATTTTTAAATATTTAAAACGGAGTAACAAAGGTTGAACATTAGCTTCAACCTGCATTGAAATTATAGGTGTTGAGATCATGGCACCCATGACAATCCGTAAGCATCTATTTTGTATTTTTTCAAGTTTGTCAACTAAATTTAATTTGTGAGAATAGCAAAGAAACCCATATTCGAAGTGACTCCTAATTAGACTCTTATAAAGATTTAATAAAATTTTGGGGTCAGAGCCCCAAAAAGTACCAGCTAAAGTCTTCAAAATATTACAAGCTTTTAATGCTCTATCTGATAAGAGCTCTACATATTTATTCCACTTAAAATTGTTTTGGAAAGTAACTCCTAAGAATTTTGTAGATGTATGAACTGGAAGAATATGTCCATCATACAAGATTCTAACAGACCTGGTTAAATTCACATGAAATGCGACAACTTTGCTTTTTTCATAGCTTACATTAAGATTTAAATAATCAAAATAAGTTTTTAGATTCGAAAGAGACAGATTAAGTCTATTGCTTATATCATTTATATCATTCCCTGAGCAATAGACAACCAAATCGTCAGCAAACTGTAAGTTGCTTACTTGAGGGCCAAGTATCATATTTAGGCGATGAATGTATAAAATAAACAAAAGGGGACTCAAAATTCCCCCTTGGCTTACTCCTTTATAAGAAAATCTAGATCCAATTAGGTTATTATTGAATTTAACAAAGATTTCTCTTGCATGTAAGAAATTAAAAATCCAGTTTACAATTTTTTCAGGTAATTGTAAAGATAACAGGATAGATGACAAGACTTGTAGGTTAACATTATTGAAAGCACCAACAATATCAAGAAATACAGCAACAACTAATTTATTCTCGTGCAGGGCACCATCAAGATCTAGAAACAAATGACTTAGGCTCTCCCGAGCAGAACGGCCACGACGGAATCCAAACTGATTACTAGGTAAAAGGTGATTATGCTCAACAAAAAATTCTAACCTTTGTTTAATTAATTGTTCAAAGAGTTTTCCTACACAAGAACTAAGGGTAATAGGCCGATAAGAATCAGCAAGATTAGGATCTTTGTCAGGTTTGAGAATTGGAACAAAACAATCGACCTTCCATTCCTTAGGTATCATATTTGACTGCCATAACTGATTTATAATAAACAAAAATTTTTTTAGGTTTGTGATATTTAACAGTTTGAACATTTTATAGGTTAGTCCATCAAGTCCACTAGCTGTATCTTTTCTTGATTTCAGAGCTGCTTGCAATTCTACCAAGGTAAAGTCTGCAGTAAGATAACTATAAGTTGATGAGGAATGTGTGGAAACGGAAGAGGTAGCCTCGACAGTGTCAGGTGTGTATTTGTGTAAGAAATCATCCAACCATTCACAGTTTAGAAACTGCTTCTGTGGAACAAATTTTCTATTGAACTTTCTCATCTTTGCCCAAACTTGTTTCATAGGGACCAAACGATTAATTGAACTACAGAACTCTTCCCAAGAAGCACGACACTCATTTCTAATAACAGTTTTTTTAACTGCTTGAAGTCTTTTGAAAGTTATATAAGAATCATCCGAAGGCGATAACTTGAAAGCCAAAAAAGCTTGCTTGCAATCATCAACTGCTTTGGAGCATTTTTCATTCCACCATGGTAGAGGTAAGAATTTTTTCTTAACTCTACCATAATGTGTTCCATGCCCTTGTTGAGAATCACAGCCAGATTTAATTTTACGATAATTAGAATTATCAACCGCACAGAGAAGAATATCACAAAATTTGTTATAGTTATCAATGGGATTAGATACAAGTGGCGAGAAATTAAGCAACAAATTATTTACGTTTTTTTTGTACTTGTCCCAATCTACCAATCTAGGATTAAATTTTTTGTAGTTAGATTGTGAATTAGATGGAGTGTAATCAACAGAGGAAAATGTATATTTTATTACAGATGGAAGATGATAACTGCCCAGGGGAGTTTCACTAACATCCCATTCACAAGACAGAGCTAAAGAAGAAGACACCATTGTTAAGTCAAGACCATTAGGCCTCCATCGATTCGATCCTATAGTAGTAGGCCTTCCGTCGTTTAAGAGCACTTAGGCCCAGCGCACACCAGGAGAGGCGCGGCGAAGATACTGAGAACGTATCAATTAAAACTAAACCTTAAATATTTTGACATACGGTTGAAAACGGCATGCCAAAATCGAGTAGCGCGCGGCGCGTCGAAGCTGCCACGAGAGCCGGCGCGAGACCGCGCGCGCCGCCGTATGTCAAAATATTTAAGGTTTAGTTTTAATTGATACGTTCTCAGTATCTTCGCCGCGCCTCTCCTGGTGTGCGCTGGGCCTAAGTCATTATCCTCCATGACATCGACAAGAGCCCTGCCACGAGAATCAGTACTAACACAACCCCACATCGTGTGATGTGCATTGAAATCACCAGCAACAATTAGAGGATGAGACAAACTTTTGATTAGGTTATCAAACTTTGATTTATTAAATCTAGGATTACAGTTAGGAGGACTATAAAAGCTAACAATGGTAATAAACTTATTGTTAAGTTGAATTTTGACTGCAATATTTTGTATTGAGTCATCACAGATAGTGGAGATGTTTTGAAAGTTCAACATATTATGTAAAATTATAGCTACACCATTGTGATCATTACCACAGTCATTTCGCACAATAGTGTATCCACTGATACTAAATTTCATGTGAGGTTTTAACCGGGTTTCGGAAATTAAAGCAATATGAATATCATTGTCATAAAGAAACTTTTTTATCAAATTTTTGTTATGGATTAGGCTTTGAGAGTTAAATTGCATTATGTTTATTTTTGAGGTGGGAGTGAATTTTGTAAAGGTTGGTTATTTTTTTCAAAAATGTCCTTTATGACATCTGCTATATTTTGTGTATTAATAGACATTTTATCTGATTTATTAAGTGTTATTATTTTGACTAACGATTCGGCTAGCATATTTAAAATATTTTTATCTGTGAGTATTAACTGAGGAAGGTTTAGGGGGTCACGTTTTAGTGATGGGAAATTGTTTTCATTGAACAGAGCCGTAAACGGTCTTTGTATGACTTTATTTCTATTTTCAGCAATTTTTTTTTGTTTGATAGGACATTTTCCTGAAATAGCTATGTGGTCTCCGTTGCAATTTACGCACTTGGCTTTGTCCACAGTGATAGTGCATTCTTTAAAACTGTGATTTGCTCCGCAAATTGAACACCGTTCAGAGTTTTTACAAAACTTAGCCAAGTGGTTGTACCTTAGACATTTAAAGCATTGTTTTACAGGCGGCACATATGCAGCAACCTGAAATCGCCACATTTTTATGGTGACATAATCCGGAAGTGAGGTCGAAGAAGCAAAGGTAATGGCCACTGTTTGTGTTGGTTGCAACACAAATGAGCCATCATCCTGTCTGGTTTTTTTCATTATGCGTCTTACATTAATTACTTTTTTGGAGCTGTTAAGCGCAAAGTACAATTTTTTGTTGGACATTTCTGTCGACACTCCTGTGATAACACCGGTCAGCTCGGCATTACCAGCAGGGATGGACGCTTTTAAATTATGTTCCCGATGAAAGGAGGTATTGTCGAGAAACGCGTTTGCAAAATTCGGTCGCTCGAAAATAACGCCGATTTTGAATTTGTTCATTTTTTTCAAGTATTTTATGCCTTTAATGACTCGCGTAAAGTTATTACTCAGGGACAGCATGTCCCTCGTACCGATCGGTACTTCGCTCGAGCTTTCTACAAATACGATGAACTCAGAGCCAGCTGCACTATCTTCAGGATAGCGCCGACTATAATCTTGCACCCTATATGGAACGTATTTGTCTGAAGGAGTATTCGGATGAGCCGAAGCGTCCGAAAATTCGGAGTCGCTGGAATCAGTGTCTGGTAAGGTCACTAAATTTGCAGGAGTTTTGTCCGGAGGATCCGTTTTTCGCCTCTTCGATCTTCCTCTTCCCATCCCGCCGGTTGACCAGAAAGTTTACAAAAAAACTTACCGACCAGCAGGAGATGGACAACTATATGCACTAAAATATAATATACACCTATTAAACTAAGAAATTATATATATACAGTGGAGAAATTTACAGTTTTTACATTAAAAGAAAATATTTTTTTGTAAGAGAAAATCTTAAACCGCCAATTTTCAGAAGTTCCCGCGCAAAAAAAACTTCATTAATTTAATATGGTGAACGAATGACGGGTTTTACGCGGGCGGGAATCGAGAAGCAATGGCAGGCAGGCTCATTATTTCGTCTTTTTAAAAATTAGTTTTTCATGGTGATTATTGTGTTAATCGAAGAACTATTCGATGAAAATGAGAAATAATGGGTGATTAGCTATTTGATACCCCGCGTTAAACTCCGATCCGATGGAATTTAAGGAAAGGATCAACCTTGCATTTCAATGATCCCGCCCGCCCGCCCGTAACAAGAAATGAAACTTACATCAGACTAAGCTCTATGGGCTTTGAACCCTTTGCCTTTCCCATAAGATAAAAAACTTAAAAAAATTGAATGAATGATTGTGGCATTGAGACCACACACACAATCAAATTTTTTGGCCATAAATTAAACAAAAAATTTGATTGTGTGTGTGGTCTTTGTTTATTTATCAACGAGAGAGTACTTTTGTTGTATTTTTTATAGATATAGGAACTGATTGTATAAAATAAACCTGACAACAATACCTTGGATTATGACTGAAGTTTATAAGTATGTATTCTAACAAATTAAATTGAACATTCCTTAACATAACCTAACTTCATACTTTTTTAGAACGCATCCCTCAGTCTTAGCACATGATTTAAGAAATGGGCAACAACAACTCCGATCCCCATTCCCCCATGCCAAAAGTGGAGATGATAGTAACTCAGGTTATTTATCTTATCAAAAGGAGATCCATCTGACTGAACTGAGTCTGCTGTTGTATGTTAGCTGTAACAAATTGTGTCAATCTTTTGTATATAACAGCTGTGTCTACCTGTTGAAATAAAAATTATCCAAACCAAATATAACAATCCCAGTTATATTTTTTACAGGTTGATCCATCCAGTAAAATACTTCAATGACTATATATCTCGAAATGTTCGCCCTGATGGAAGGAAGTTTTCAGAGTACAGAAATATAAAGTTAAATGTAAATTCTATAAGGACTGCTGATGCGTCTGCAGTGGTCAAGTGTGGCAACACTACTGTTGTTTGCGGAATTAAATTGGTAAAGAATAATTTAAACTACAGCTAAAAAAGTAAAATTAATCAACATATTAGAATTTATAGCTTACCTCACCATCACTTGTAAATTCTATTCTATTAAATTTTCTTGTTTTTTTGTTACTTTAGGAGCTGGCAACACCTAAAGCTGAAGAACCGAATATTGGTTTCCTTGTCACTAATGTAGAGCTACCTGCTTTATGTTCCTCAAAATTTAAACCAGGTCCACCGTCAGACTATGCTCAAATTATTAGCAGACTTGTTGCCGACATTGTAGTAAACTCAGGATGTATCAAGTTGGAAGATTTGTGCATTGTGCCTGATAAGTTGGCTTGGGTCCTGTATTGTGATATGATCTGCATTGATTATGATGGAAGTTTAGTTGATGCCTGTATTTTGACTTTAATGGCAAGTCTTAGAACTTGTAAGTATAACAATTTTGCTAGGGGACATTTGTAACAGATGATAGTAATAAGCAGTAATTATAATTAATTATCCATGAACATAGGTTCTAGAAATTGTAATAAAATTGTAATTGCATGTTAATGTGATTTAAAAAAAACTGTAACATGCATTTATTAGTCAAAAATAGCCAACTGTTTCAAGTGATCCTATCTATTAAAAAGTAAAATCTTATTGCCATCTGACTCATTTTGTTATTTTGTAGTATCATTGCCTGTAGTGAATTGTGACCTGGAAACCGAAGTTGTAGAGGTAAATGAAAAGGAAAGAAAACCACTGAAAGTTCATGGCTTGCATGTGGCCACCAGCTTTGCTGTTCACAGTATGCAGAAGTAAGTTCATTTTCCAAGGAAATTATCATTATTTCTTAAATTATCACCATAATATATATCTATTAACATTCGGGTTTTATGGTATCGTTATATCATGCTGAAGTGTGTAACCTTTTTTTTTCAGCAATGTAATTCTTGCTGATCCTACAGCATATGAAGAAGAAATCTGTGGTGGCAATGGAGCAAATTTAATTGTATGCTGTAACACAAATGGCTTTAATGGAATACAAAAATTTGGAGGCAGTAACATCACAATTGAGAATCAAGAAGAAGCAGTAAAAATTGCTAAGCAAAGGTTGAAACTTGTAGCAGAAGTTATTGATACTTGTATTAAGAATGATTTAATATAGCAATAAGAAAACATGTTACTAGAATTTTACTTTGAAACATTCTCTATTAAATGGGCCTGCAGTGCAAGTAATAGGTACAATTTTTACATCAAACTTCAAAGTAATTTATATTTCAATCTTTTATTTGAGCCACAGATAATATAATACTAGTTACACTAGTACGAAGGTCTATCTACTATACAATATCATACAAATATTCTTTATTGACACCAGTAATAAATAGGACAGTTACAATTCACCCTACCCTATCTACCATATTTCACTGACAAATTCTTCTATTTATCAAAACAGCTTGCTTGTCGTCGTCGGCCAATATGCTAGATGGCGTCGTCGTGTCATGTATTATGTGCGTGAGTGAATGAAAGTTTGGTACACGAATTATCGAATCGTACACTATATATCGTACGCTATTGACCCACTTTTCTGCGTGGCGTGCGTGTGCAACTCCGTGCAAGTGCATGCATTAAAATGGCAACATTTTCTGATCCAAACTGTCAGGCAAGCATGGTATGGCATGATGGCATGCATTTTTGACAAGTGGTAACATTCATTTAAAATGTCACCACGTCTCAAAATATCGAGCTATGTTATTGAGGTAAACTTATAAATTTATTTACAAAATAGTCCTTATTTTGCTATCAAAACAAAGCCTTTACGTATCCCTATAGGTCTACTTTAAAATATTTGCAATTCTAGTAATTTAAACCCTTAAAATTTGTCATAACCCTATACGTCATCAAGTTGGATCGTCATCGCAATAATAATTTTGATTTTTTTTATAAATGTGTTTGTTTTCGTACAAAAACTTATTGGCTTATTTGTTCAACAGCGTTTGTCTAAAATAGACTCAGATGAAAGTACAGGATGCGTGTACGGGTTGATGTACGATGGTACTTTGCTCGTCGTCGGTTTGAGTTTAGAATTGTATGAAAATGAAAAGAGCACTTACAGCCAGCTTCTTCTCAACCTGCCCGCCGAGATAGAATTATGTGGAGTTATAAAGTTTGGAGACTCACTGAGTATGGAGTCCAAGATCAAGGAAATTCTTCAGGTTTGTTTGGTGTACTTGTCTTCCACTGTCATTTGTCTATTTTAGTTACTTAACCCTAGAGTGGGCGCGCTATGAGCATTTTGCCGCCCTTGCTAAAAAAACGTTAATAAATTGTAAAAGAATTGGCCCGTTAGGCTTGCGCATTTTAGTAGCTGCCTCCATTTTCGTTCGCAATGCGTGCTGAAAGGCAGGACGCCATCAGTGCGCGGGGGACCGCTTGAGGAGAAGATTTTTACTACCAGGTGTCGCCAGGCGGCAAATTGCTAAGCACGCGCCTACTGCCGTAAGTAAAAATTTGTCTTGTTTTCTTTGCAAATTGAAATGTAGACTATATTTCATGGTGCATTTCTTGTGAAAACTTAATACGCTTATAATTTCAGGATCAATTATGAATATTGCCGGTATAAACAGTTAAATTATTCACGAAACCAATACTGAACACTTGATACTCCGCCGACAGTATTTGATAGACATTGTCATGCTCCTAGTCAAGCAATATAATGACCAAAAGGTCTTTTATTGACACATTAAATATTCCTTTAAATAACCAAATTGCTCGCTTTGTACCTATAGCAAAATTCATCATCTTCCAAGAAGATGGGCGAATGCAGTATATGTCCAAGTAATAAAAAATAAGCGCATGAAAAAGGGTCTTGCAGACACACAAAGTTACTGTGCAGTGAACATTGCACACACCTCTGTGAAGACTGTTTGGATAAAGCATATCCTGTAGATTTAGAAGACATATAGTTTTGTTATTTTTTATTAATATTTTTAAGTGTATAGGGTATTATTTGCCTGAAGGAGGAAAATGTCTACTAAAATATTACTTTTTCTAAAATCTTTTGTAATCCAAAGTTCATGAAACATAATTTAGTAAATATGTTAATTTATCATTACTTATTTGTCTATTTCTTACATCCAGAGAAAATAAATGAATACAATGCTGTATTTTACATAACATGGCCAATTTAAAAGGGGCGGCCAAATGCTCTCCACGCGCCCACTGACGTTTCGCGGAAACACGCGCCCACTCTAGGGTTAATAAATTAAAAAAAAATTGTACCTACATAAATAAATTATTTATATTTGTTGTGTATATAATTTATGTAATCATATTATTATTATGATTGTAAGTAAATTTCAATTTGATGTGTTGGCTTACCTGTATTAATTGGTAATAAAAATATTATTATTAAATACTAAACAATATCATCAATTTTCTAATTACAGGATGTAGATATAACTGATAATCCACTTGCTATCATAATAAATGAGAAGAAAGAGATGAAGGCACATTTCCTAGTGCATGATAAGTTTGAGGAAACACAATATGAAGTGCTCTCCGCCGAAGATTTGTGGAAGCAATTCCTTTATGTAAGACTTAGTACAGTGTTGCCACTTAGCTGTGAAGCTACCATCACTGGTGTTAAGAGTGTTATGCAGAGTAAGAGAAAAAAGGTAAGCTAATAAACTTAGGTGCTTATAAAAGCCACACATAAAAAAAAGATGAAAAGGCAAACTGGTTTGTTGCAATAATTTTGAATGCTGTTAATAAAATGTTGTTGACCCATAAATAAGTAGTTGTTTTGAATCAGAATTAACAAGTATTAGTAACAAACTTACAAATAATTTTGGTAATTCTTTTTTGCTTGCGTCATTACTCTGTCCTAGGTGGGTAAGCAAAGACAATTTCTTTCTACTTGCTAGAATCCAAATATACACCTTTTTACTATCCTTTTTGATTAACACTTATAAACCTTTATGAATAGTACAAAATAGACGATGAAATTTTATTTCAGATAGCATCAGGTCAAGTGTCATTTCACATTGATGGGACATCAGTTTATCTATTTGGAGTAGCATCTGATGTTGGCTTGACAGGTACGAGCACAGAAGCTACTATTGGTGAACTGATCGACTCAATGAGCCCTGAACAACCTAGTAAGAAGAAAAAACAAAATATGAATAATGTAGTAAGTTGTCTAAATATTTATTAATTTATGAGCGGCTATAAAAGAATAATAGCAGTAGTATTAAACCTGATCAGAAATTTAAATATCTGCCACAAGGTTTTTAAATGTTTTTAGCTACAATTGCTATTATCAAAATGAGTTCCCTTAAAATTCTGTAATATGATGACATTCTTATTTTTCTGGTCTGGTTTTATTTTACAATTATTCACTCTAAAATTATCAACTGGCTCTGAAAACATGCATGAGAAAAAATAGGCTATTGGTTTGTTTAATAGCATAGTCCAGTTAGTTTGACAAAAGGAGCCAGTATTTTAAAATTTGTGATTAAGTGTTTTTCTTATCATTTGTAGGAAATAATGCCAGTAAATTTAGTTATGAAGACCACAAAAGACATTTTGTCGGAAAAACTTGTCAAAACAGCCGTAAAGATGATGACGGCACAAACAAAGAGTGAGTTATCTATATGCTGCTTTTAAATAATAATTTATTTCCCAAACAAGTTTGACATGATCATCCGTAAAATATCTTAACATTAAATATTGAACATGTCAGAGATAAGCCGCGGATCCTACACTAAGCATATTATTATCCTGTATCGCAGGGGCCAGAAAACCGATTAATTTAATAATATTATTAATGATTAAGATATGACAGTCACAAAGTTCGGACGTAACCTTTAATCGCTCAATAGGTGTGTTAATACCCACTACTCAATATGTATGTATAACATATGAATGGTGAAATAAAATCACTGATAGTGTGCCTTTTAGTTGAGTCTATGTATGTGCTACACAAGTAGAAATCTAGGGGCTAATACATATAAGGTTTCACATGTGACAGACAGTTTTGTTGTGCGTACAGTTCCTATTGGAGGATAGTCTTATATGGCGGGTTTCTAGCATCTTTTTGGCTGATAAATGTGAGATAAGCCGGCTACACATGTCTGCCATGTTTGCTAAACAAAGCGAGACGCAGTTCTGCAGTAGAGTGAACGCGGTGATTTGTATCTCATTCTAACGCATAACTGCGTCTCGCTCTGTTTGGCATACACGGCAGACATGTGTAGCCAGCTGTAAGCTTACAGATGTTTGCTAAGGAAAACTGCCAATGCATTAATTATTAACCCTTTACCGCATGGATTTTTTGATTTCGCTCGAATTAATTTACATGGTTAAATATATTTTTTTGAACATAGGAAAAATTATAAAAAAATTAAAAACACCTGGAAAACCGAGAAAAGTCCCACCAACATCAATGTACCATATTTGGTACAACATGCAGTAACGTAGTTTTTAGCCATATGGCACAACATGCAGTAAGGGTCATGCACCTGTTCCTGGTAATCTTTGTCTGATAGATTTTCGTCATCGCTTTCGTCAGGAATAACATTAATTTTTCTCCCACGCGTCTTCGTGTTGTCTAGCAAGTAATAAATAATAAATAAGTCGGTCGGTAAGCAAATAACTATATATAGAACTTAAAATATCTGACACCACATGTGATGATTATGCCTAGAAAACTTAACAACTTTTAATATAGGATCGCCTAAAGATGTCGTCGTTATCAGCTCAAAGATGTAGCAGTAATTTTTGAATACCAAAAATGTTTGTTTATCTTACTGCACATTGTTCCAAATTTGACCAGACACAAAAAACTACCTTACTGCATATTGTACCAAATTTGCCAAAGAAAAATTGACATAACTGCATGGTGTTCCAAATTTGGAACAATGTTTGAATGGATAAAAAACTGTCTTTTAGATGAGTATACTTAATTTTTTTGCTCGTTTTATGCGAAAGGAACGTTCTTCTACAAAATTTACTATAAATTAGATTTATTGCGCCATAAATTTCACAGAAAACAATTTTTTTCCGATCAGAAATCTCTAAAACGCTCTTTATCCCGAATTTTCAACTTTGGAATGAAAAATAAGCACTGTGAGAGTATGATGGGAAATATTTTTGCTATCATAAGTTCGGATACACTATACTGTATACAAATAATGAATGTCTAAGAAGAAAGGTTGAGTGGATCCGAATATTTCAATCAGTAAGTGTCGTGTGCCAAATATGGGACTGTATGCGGTAAAGGGTTAATATCTTTTTGTTTACTTATTTGTAGTTCTAATCATCATTGTTGTTCTAGCTTCGTTTTTCATCAGCATGCCACTGAGAGTAGACACATTGGCAATGACCCACCGCAACACGAAGCTACTAAACCTGTACACAATATTAGTTGAGGCAGCTTGCCGATCGCTACGGCTACTTGAAAATGTATTAATAGAACAACTAGGTTTGTATTGTACAAATTATACTTCATACTATCATACTAATATCATAAATAGGAAAGATTTGTATTTTTGTGTGTTGTGTTGATTGTATGTTTGTAATGAATAAACGCAAAAACTACTGTGCCGATTTCAAAAATTCTTTCACCATTAGAAAGCTACATTCACACTGAGTAACATAGGCTACCTTTTACCGCGGGAAAATGCCTTAATTCCACGGGAAAAACTGTTAACGCGAGCGGAGCTTATTAACTTACTCCTTTCCACCCGTAGCTCTTTGTTAATATTTTATTTTCCCGCGGTAAAAAGTTGCTCAGAGCAGTTTATTATTTTTCCTGCTCATACTACATTTACACTATCGCATTCGCTATTCGCCTCGTAATTCGACGATAATTTCGCCGAAACGTTCGTATAGGAATGCTGTCGCGAACTACTGTTCACACATTTGTGGGGTGAATCATTTTGACATTCGCATACGAACATGGAGGCGAGGCGAATAGCGAGCGCACTGTTTACATATGGGTGTTCGTTATTCGCCTCACCATTCTCGCGATTCGCACGAATGTCTAAATGCGGCTTTTATTGTGATTCTGATAGATAATCATAGTAGCTCAAATAATTCAATGTTTTTTTTCGGGCCACAGGTCAAGAAGGCATCGGCGACGGAGCAGGCCTGCGTTTACCGGAGACATTCCATTACTTACCTCAAGAACTCGGCCACTTCATTACAAGGATAGTTCCTAAAGGGATTCCTGATGAAAGCATGGGTGAGTGTCACCAGTCCATTATTGTAGTTTACTGTAAACTATTTGACTGAAAGACATGGTATACATACGTAACATTACATTATAAAGAATAACCAAAATTCGTAGAATGTCTCCCCTTTGTTTTATCATTCTTATTATCAGGAGTCATAATCATAATTAAATTATGTTTCTTATTTAGTTGTAAAATTATGTATTTCCATTGTAGGAATTTCATTAGGTGAATATAATGATAATATAGACAAATAAAAACTAGAACTGCAATACATCAGTTTTTCCCGTAGGAATGAGGAATTTTTCGTGGTAAAAGGTGAAAATTAATTTATTTGCAATAAGTTAAATTTTTTTTTTTGCTATGGGTTTGCGTTTACATACAATAAATACAATTGCACTAGGATTCCCTGTATTGCAAGGACTAGACTAGCAGGAAAATAGACTATAGACTAGAATAACAGGTAGCCTATGTTATTCCACAAAGTCTATTCTATCTTTAATTATACTAAACCAAGTTTATTTAAAATCGAACAAACAAACAATCAAATCTTTCCTCTTTATAATATTAGTATAGATATATCAGCGGTCTGATTCCCATAGTTCAGGTTCAGCCTGGTTTGGAGTCAGATGGGCGTTTTTGAGATATCCGACATATTATAATATTTTTGGTTTTGGTCTTATACGGGCTACACACGTCTGCCTTGTATACCGAACAGAGCGAGACGCAGTTATGCGCTAAAGTGATCGCGGTGTATTTGTATCTTATTCTAACGCATAACTGCATCTCGCTCTGTTTGCCAAACACGGCACGCGTTGGATGCGGCCTAAAAGAGCGTCCCTTGTTCAGAGAGCGAGCGGCGGTCGCTACACTCGCAGCTGGCGTTGCCGACGGACCGGCCGTTGTTCCGGCGCGGCAACGCCTACTCCCCCCCCGCGGGGGGCAAGCTGGTGTCCCCCCACGAGGGGCTGCCCCCCCCCGCCCCCGCCCCCGGGGCCGTCCGCGCGCTGGTGCGGGGCCGCTACACCTACCACCACTATATGCAGGACAACTTCAATGACGACGGCTGGGGGTGCGCTTATCGCTCCATGCAGACTATCTTCTCGTGGTTCAGGTCAGTTTAATTATTTATTTATGTGCTGGCACATGCGGTTTGACATTCGCACTACGAAATTCAACCCTACTTCTACGGAATACGGGCGCTCTTAAGGTTAACAAAATTCAGCCGCATGTGCTGCCTATTGTACCTTATCGTTAAAGCCGCTTTTTAAATATCTTGCACTTGTTTTCTACCTTTCCGCCGACTCCACCCGCGCTAACTGCTTTTCACGTGGGACTGAGGAATTTTCCCGCGGTTGCCTACGTGTTATTCTGATGTATAAGCTATATTATTGTAAAGCTTCATTAAAATCAATTCTGTAGTTATTGCGTGAAAGAGTAACAAACATCCATACACCCATACATCCTCACAAACTTCTTTATAAGATTAGAATGTATCTATATCAGCTGTCTGATGCCGGCTACACACGCGTGCCGTGTTTGCCAAACAGAGTGAGACGAATTTATGCGTTAGAGTGAACGCGGTGATTCTCTCAGCGAGTCTCGCTCTGTTTGGCAAACACGGCACGCGTGTGTAGGCGGCATTACACCCCTAGCACAGGCTCTGTCCAGTTTGGGGTCAGATGGCCGTGTGTGAGTTGTCCCCATATATATTTTTTTCAGTACTGTAAAAAATATTGTACTGTATGAAAAAAAAGTTCAAGTACCCCCTTCACGAAATTTGTTACGGACCCAGTGCTACTATAATTCGGTATTGACTATGTATGCAATAGCACTAAATTAAAAAAATTAATAACCCCTCACACAAAACCGTTACTTGATCCTTTCAACAACTAGAAAAGAGCTGATAATCTTCAAATGTATTTTCTTGGATCATAGCTAAGAACACTCTCGATTGTGACATCTTGCAATAAAAAAAAACTAGATCAAAATCGGCGCATCCGTTTAGGAGCTACGATGCCACAGACAGACAGACAGAGACAGACACACACGTCAAACTTATAACACCCCTCTTTTTTGTCGCGGGTTAAAAAAAAAGTTCAAGTACGGTTACGGTTGTTACGGGCCCAGTACAACTATAATCCGGTATTGACTGTGTGCAATAAAATATGTTGCATTGTAGGTACCAAGGCTACACAGCAGTGGACATTCCAACGCACAGAGATATCCAGCAGTGCCTGGTTAATATAGGCGACAAGCCGGCCGCGTTCCTCGGCTCCAAGCAGTGGATCGGCTCCACCGAGGTGATGTTCTGCCTGGAGACTCTGCTGGGGGTCCAGTCCAGGATCATCTTCGCCAACAACGGCGCCGAGCTCAATAGCTACGCGCCGGAGCTAGTGTATCACTTTCAGAAGCACGGAAGTCCTATTATGATTGGTAAGTTATTGCCCTTCAGGTAACTATTGCCCTTTAGGTAACAATTAATCTTCAGGGTCGCGTTCCGTCGCTTCGTTCGAGTGCACTCGAGTGCGCTCTGGCGCGCGCTCTAACCGTTCCGTGACTTGGTGAAATTTTACCCTGACAGCTGTCAGAGCGTAGTTTCACCCGTTCTGTGGCTCAGAGCGCAGGGGCGCGTTCAGTGGCTTCGCACGAGCGCACTCGAGCGCGCTCTGGTGCGCGCTCTAACCGTTCCGTGGCTCGGTGAAATTTTACCCTGACAGCTGTCAGAGCGTAGTTTCACCCGTTCCGTGGCTCAGAGCGAAACAACCAAACAACCGTCTAATGAGATGGTTAATTTTTACTCTGACAGCTATTTGACGTTTAAAGCTTGCAATTTATGTCAAAGTCAAAAGACTCAAAAAGCCCGCCATTTTGTTTCGTAGTTACTTTAGAATAATTTTGTTTAATTTGTATTTCACAGACGTCTAATACGTCTGTAATGTATATAGAAGTAGAAAACAATTGAGACAGGAGAAGAATTTTCTCTCGTCAAATATTTGAGGTTATAAAAACAACTCGATCGTTCAGTGGCTCGGTTGCAACTCAAACGGGTTAAATTTTACCCAAACAACTACGCTCGAAGCCACAGAACGCACTCCAGCAACCAAACAACCGTATAATGAGATGGTTAATTTTTACTCTGACAGCTATTTGACGTTTAAAGCTTGCAATTTATGTCAAAATCATAAGACTCGAAACGACCGCCATTTTGTTTCGTAGTTACTTTATAATAATTTTGTTAAATTTGTATATCACAGACGTCTAATACGTCTGTAATGTATATAAAAGTGGAAAAAATTTGAGACAGGAGAAGAATTTTCTCGTTAAATATTTGAGGTTATAAAAACAACTCGATCGTTCAGTGGCTCGGTTGCAACTCAAACGGGTTAAATTTTAACCAAACAACTATGCCCGAAGCGACGGAACGTAACCCATGTAACAACGCCCGTACCCGCCGGCGGGGGCGCAGCCATTACCAAAATCAAAATTGATAATCAGAGACGAAGCCCCTCAGGCGTCGTCTCCTTCACGATGTTTTTCAATATCAACGCGCTAGGCCGTGGTCCGAGACTCCCTCGAGCCGCCCCTGACGCGTTGGTATATGACTTTTTTTTGGGGTCACTGTACATGTCTGTCATATTATTTTCATACAAAAAGTTGTTTTTAACTTACATCCGCATAAAAATCCGCATAGATTATTGCGGATATAAATGTCCAAATCTATCCGGAAGCTCCGCAATTGCGGATGCGGCGCGAATATTCGCAACATCCCTGATGCGAATTTGCCAACACAGCTTGACGCTCTGCATTTGCAGGTGGCGGAGTGTTGGCCCACACGATCCTGGGCGTGGAGTACAGCCCTGGCGGCAGCTCGGCGCGCTACCTGATCCTGGACCCCCACTACACGGGCGCGGACGACCTGGGGCCCGTGCTGGCCAAGGGCTGGTGCGGCTGGAAGACGCACGACTTCTGGAACAAAACCGCTCACTACAACCTGTGCCTGCCGCAAACCAAGCCCGCTATATAACCCACGCCCCTGCCATCTCTACCAGCGCGTCACGGTCACTTCACTGACCGGTAGGTTTGTTTAGATTCTTGACGTGGGTATGATTTAAACCCCTTCGAGATGTACTCATTCCTAACAATGTTTACTAATTTATTTTCGGGTCTTATAACCAAAAGATTCTGATTCGTCAGCCGAAAGACGTCCACTGCTGAACAAAGGTCTCCAAGGTTGTGATTATTTCAGTGTTTTCAATGAAATTAATTTGACCTCCAATAGCCATATAATCTATTGAACACTAATATTAAATTAAGGTACGTTTGTCAATGCCAGTCAACTGTCAGAATCTGACTTTTTTCTTATTGCAGACTCAGAAACGGAGCGGACTAGAAAATTGATCTCTTAAGGTGCTCCCTCACCGGGAGCATTCGCGTGTAATGTAACGTTACAGATTTTAGAATTACTTAGTGAAAAAGAACAGAGCACATTACAATAATGTTACATTACACGCAAATGCTCCCGGTGAGGGAGCACCCTTAAAAATGCACTAAACTTTCTGTAAAAAGATTGTTATGTTTTGGTATGTTTGGTACCAAAAGAAATATTTAACGTATCCTGTTAGAATACTTCACTTTCCCTCGCGTCGCGCCCCCTTTTTGCACGCAGTTGTCTCTTTCATACGCATTTCTTCTTTATCTTTTCGTCAAATTATCAATGATTATTTATCAATTTCGAGCTTACTCAGTCTTGTAGTAATTAAAAACCGCAGGTATTAAAACACGTTGATTGTTTATCGTGTCCCGACTGACTTATCATTCTGAATTGGTCATGCTGAGAAGATTCGATTTTCTAATTATTATATTTTTACCGAATTCTAATTTGTCAGACTTATCGTTTGAAGTGGTCATGCTTAAAAATATTTTTACTAAGTTTCAATGTATAAAACCATCAAATTGGTTTTTAATAATTTAGAACACGCATCTTTGAATTTAATAGCTTTCTGCTTCAGAACTATTTCTTCTCCTTCGTTATTATTACTTCGTTTTATATAGTACAAACTCTTGTATTTCCTTATAATAATGTCCATCTATTACAATTTTCGTCGTTCGTTCTGCAGTTTATGCGTTAAAACGTAACCCTGGGTTAGTTTTACATTAGGCCGCTAGTGCATATGATGTCACTGGACTAGATACCTGTAAATTACCAAGGAATGTGAAATTTTAATCCTTAGGTGATTATTCATTTCGTCTCATAGTAAAAGCATTTAATTTGCCAACTCATTCGCATACCTAGAGGCAATATTATCTGTCTACAAAATGATGGCGACATAGGTATTGCTCTTACGGACTGTGACGCGCTTGAAATTCGTAATGAAGTATAATGTTATATAAGTAAGAACGTTTGTGAGTTGCCACGGTAAATACAATTTATTTGCGTAATTTGTTTTTCCCATACAAGAAAATGACGTCTCGAGGCATTCGAAATGCGGTGCTAACGTCAGCAGTTGGGTTCAGAGGGTTTCTAACAAGAGAGTTCTTCAGCGCGTCCAAAAGACCCGTGAGATTTTACAAACTGTCAAAAGAAGGAAGGTCGCATATCTGGGACATACAACATAAAGTCACGCCTCTTTCCCGGAGGGGTAGGGACACATTTTGAGAAATGATAGATAGATACTAACTTCGACAACTTATTATGATGAGCAAAGTAGAGGGGAAGAGGCGCATTGGAAGAAGGAACAATTCTTGGCTTAGGAACATTCGCGAGTGGACCGGGATTGCCAGTGTTGAAGAGGTTCCGATTGGCGAAGGACAGGGATACATTCAGGCAGCTGACGGTAGAACTCCAGTAATGGAGTGCCACCTGATGAATAAAGAATACAATTACAAGCAGGCACCTCCTCGGGTTGGGTACATGTTGAAAAAAATGTTCTTTTATAACAAAATGAAAGAGAGCATAAATTTTCACAAATCCAAATAAAATTATGTTTATCATGATTTGTTCAGGCCCAGGTAAGGGAGCGTAGCGCAACTTTATAAAATACTTACTAATTTAGATTCCAATTAAAACGGTTTCAAACTACGCAAATTTTGTCTTACCGTGGCAATATAGTCTACCTTTGAGTATTTTAGGGGTACGAGAGTGCTCCTCATATTGTGCCTTTTTATGATCTGCGTTATATGTGCGTGTACCTTCAGAGCTATTTTCATTGTGTTTATATATTTGATAATAAGTCAGTCAGCTCTTTTATTTATTATATAAGTTTAGGTTATAGTAACTTTATACTATGTTTATATTTATCTAAACAAAATTAAGTAAACAGGATGCCTCAATTTTGCGTTTGTTTTCACAAGAGTTCTGGATGGCGTCAAACAAACGATTGTGTTTTCAATTAAATTAATTAGATCTAATCAAAATTATTAATGCTAATAGACGGTCGCTTTTGCAAAAAATATGTTTAGAATTCAGTCCGTTTGTAAACAAAATTCAGTCAATTTCAGTATGCTTTTGGACCTCTATCTAACCAGATAGCCGGTTTCGTTTCTTTCAATAGCTTAAGTTTTTACCTCTTCTGTAGTTAGAAACTGGCACGTTTGTTAATTCTGGATCAAATGTTACATTCTCAAAATATACAGGGTGTAAGAATACAAAGGGTGTTAGTGGCATTGCAAATGAATGACATTCACTCAGTCATCGGTTTTAGGCAACTTTCTTAAAATAAACTCTTTTGGAGAAAAAATTATACATACCGGAAGGTCGGGTTACTTTGACCCTAGAGGGTAACTTTAACCGCCCTTAACAAAAACGCCAAAATATAATTTAATCGTATAGGTATTTTGCATCGTATTTAACGACGCCATATTAAGCCTATATTTCTTGAGTTCTACATTTCTAATAAAGTAGCCCAAAGGGCGGACAAAGTAACCCGACTTTATTGGTACTGCTTGATAAAAAAGCCTTTTGTTTGAAAATAAAGCTAATAACTCGACACTGGTACAAATAATAAAATATCCAGCACCTTTAAACAAGAAAAAAAGAAGATTTTTCTATGTCTGTTTACATTTCATTTTCTTTGGTTCCAGAAAAATCCCTTGGGATTTGTTCAATACCATTGACTGAGCATTTTCTTTCAGTATTTGCTAAGTCGCCACATGCACCCTGTGTGTACAGTAGCTTGCTCAAAAACATTATAATTATAATATTAGTAAGACATCAGGATTATAAACCCTATATAAGGCAGAACAACTTTATAAAATGCACTCGTTTTCGACTTTATGTTGAGGGTATAAGGTTAAAATTAAGGTGGCAATATAGTGGCCGCTGCCTTGTAAAGGTGAAGTGTGAGTTTTGGCATTTAATTAGACATCTCGTTCGTGGTAGCATTTTTATGTACGTTTCGGGCTTTAGGCATTTTTTAGCAGGCTACAGGTACAGATACTCAAGTTATTCTCAAGTTACACGTGATGTAGCTTTTTTCACAAATTATGTGGTTGTTATTTAATTAATCGTCATTTAATTACATAATAATATTAATAATTTATTTAAGTTTAATGCCTTAATTTTTCATTTTAAAGTATATGTAGCGTATGAAAGTTGTTGAAACTTTGTGTCTGAAATACGATGATAAATTGATATATAAACAAAAATGTTTTTCAATAAAAATAATGTATTGATTTCGTAGATTTTAAAGAAAATTTGGAATAATAAATGATTGTCAAAGTAATAAAATTTAAGGTAACAACACAAAAACACATACAAGTTTCAAAAGGCGTCCTTATTGCTAAGGTAGTAATCTCTACCAGGCAACCTAAATAAATACTATTGTTCATACAGCCAACCTATATTGTACGTACATACAAATTTAATGTTATTTGCAAATAATTTAATTTTTCCGATGCATTTTCCTAATTGCTATGGAAATTAATTGCTATGGCAGTAGCTTTTAATACATTTAGCGCAATCTGCAAAGGAAATTAAATCAAGTGCGTTTTTCGTTAATGTCCACTTAACAAAATTGGACTTAATTGATCAAAAATTAAAAAATAATAATTAAAAACTATGTAACTATCACCAGTAAAGTTAAAAAAATGTCGCATAATACAAAAAGCCCATGAACTGTCGATTGGTTTGGATATAAACTGTATTTAATATTCATCAGTCACTGTTTCTTTGTCAATGTCTATGTCTTTGATAGTAATGAATTAATGTGCAATTACATTTTAAGAGTTTAATAGATATTTCATTAGTTTGTTCAGCGATAGAACCTGATATAAAATAATCTGCCTTGAAATTTGGAAATAAATCAATCCTAATTCATAGACATGTTATCATGTGATGGTACAATAATAATTAAAGAGTGAAACATAGTCCATTGCTTTATTTATAAAAGTCATTTGATTATGTAAATAAATCTTTGTTTGAGAATTTCATGCCCCGAGAAATACTTTAGTAAAATTTCGACTACAAGTTGCAATTAAATGGTCAAAATGTCGAGCGAATAAAAAATACTAACAGCGTTAAGTACCGTAAGTATCACAGCAGTACTAAAACGCTTTCGTACATATTTTGAACAATGTTATTATTTAAAGTTTCGTGGATGAATAGGTAGTTTCTTTTAGTAGGTACGGTGGCTAAGGCATGCGCATGTATGTATATTAAAATGGAGTTGTTATATTTTGTACAATTGAATTATAATTGTCGTAAACATAACAAAGTTGTATTATTTTATTTCAGTTTTACACACAGAAGATTTCAAAGATCTGGATTTTCAAGTAACATGAAATCTAAGTCTCTTTTAGAAACCTACATGATATGACAATCGATCAAGGAGCTTTTGCAGCGAATTGCATATAATCTAATAATCTGTGGCCGAGTTTTAATAGGTTTGCTTTCGTCACAGATTCGATACAAAAAAAGAAAGAATAGTAATTTGCATTTGCGACCATTAACTACGCAATGAACAGCAATGCCTTGCGGACCAAGGCGGCGTAGCTATCAAGAGCTGGTCTAAAGTGGACTAACGAGAAAACCGAAATACACGGAAAGTTGGCCGGTAGAGTAGAAAACGGCCAATTGCAAATATTACTTACAGCCTCAAAGCGCCTAATTGCATTCAAACTGCTAAGGAATTTCCTCCCGTTCTTAGTACGCCACGCAAGCAGGTCCAATGCAGTTGGCACGACTGGAAAAGGGTCTGTAAGTTATATTATTCTGTAGCTGACCGTAATCTACGGGCTAACACTACTGGCTAATGGCTTTAGGGATCTTTCCCGTTGGTTTATTGGCTTTGCAAAAACTTAAGGACATGCAGCACAGTCAATCAAAATATGCATCTGTAAACTTTCTTTTAAAAAAATCCGCACTTCCATACAAAAGTAATTTTAATCGGACAGTTCGTATGGAGAAGGCGATGTTTTATTCGTTTTCGAGAAGTTTCTTTGGGATTGTTACTTAAAACCATTGTCCTTTCAGTATTATTTGATAAACCGTCATTTACTGTATTAGGTACTTAATTAATATGTAGTCTTAAAAAAGATGGCGGAAGATTTGTACTAAAATAGTGCAACTAAAATAAGTAAGTATATTGTTACGTCCATGACTCAAAATACTTAAGTTATGATATTTCATAGTAAGAAGTTAGGACAGAAACCTATCATTATACTTATAGCCAGGCATCACAACCCCGGTCGCTATAAAGATCTTTGGGGAGTAACAGCACGTGCTGTGGTCAGGGCTCGGCCGGCAAGGTAATGGTACTGGTAATGGAAACCTTAGTCCTGCCGGGATGGACGCGTGCTAGGTATCTTAAATTATAATGAACACGTGACAGTCGGTGTGTGACTAATAAGCTGTGATTAGAACTAATTCAGTTTATGGGTAAACTTAATTTTAATTTGTTACCATGCTGGTAGTCTTATCTCGCCTTGACACCGTGTCGAATTCAAAAATAATTGTTTTCAAAATAGTCTGATAAAATTGGCATCTACAAAATCTGCTTGATGTCAAAGAGAACGGTCAAGCAAGATGTATTTGCAACTTTTGTTTTGTAGTGCATTCATAATAATAATAACAACTGGAATGACTCAGGTAAACACAATATACCTAAAATTACAGCCTAAAATAATTATAGATTTTACATTATTATGTTGCCGTACGGTAAGAAGTTTTTGTGAGAAGTCTCCTCAAAAGTGCCTTGCGCTCTGCATCTACCCAGCACAACTGCTGCCCGTAGCTCGGCCTCGACGATATTTCTATGAAGGATAAAATCTATAACATTAGGTTACCGGCCAAACCTGGTTTTAGGCTATACTAGATTTAGGTTCGGTTAGGTTACAGAATGCTATGGCGAGCGATCTGCTTCGCTATCCTATTTACTTGTGCCTATCAGTGAGGAATTATGTACTACTAAAGAACACACCTCGAACAGTAGGTGTACAATAGTATGCGAGTCAGTCCCGTACGTACATGATTTCGAAAACCATTTTGCCGACCGTAAACCGACTTCACTGGCGCATTTGTAGCCGTCATAAGTAATTTTAGTGTTCGAACGCGAGGGTCTACATTTACACGATATTATTTTTAGGAATTACATTACCAAAAAGTGCATTTTAATAATTAATAATATTTTTTTCTATATACGGCTTACTTTTATTTTAATCGACCAACTAAATATAAATTTTCTTTTGAGACACCCTGTATTAGTAGGATCAGGATGTAATTTATAATAAATTAATGGGTTTGATTAAATTGTTTATTTTAATCTTTTAAGGGGTCTACCATGCTAAGTGGCGCCCCCACCCTTTAAAAATAATAACTCGGGAAATAATCAAAGTTTCAAAAATTCGGACCACAGAATTGGAGTCGGGGTGCTGTAGGATATATAAGTAGAAGCAATTACATATGTTTATTATAATTTAATGTAGTTATAGATAGAAAAATTGCGAAAAGTGGCCGTTTTTCGCAGTTTTCCTATCTTTAACAACAGCGAAATATAATAAATAAAGTTAAAGCTTCTATATATCCCACAGAACCCCGTCTCCAATCTTGTGGCCCAGATTTTTGAAAAATTGATTATTTTCGAGTTATTATTTTTTAAAGGGTGGAGGCGCCACTTAGCATGGTAGAGCCCCTTAAAAGAATTAAACAAACGCTTGGTATTAAAAAAATGTATTTGCTATTTTTTTAAATATACTTACCTATACTCGTAGTCGTAGTAGTAGACGGTCATGCCTATTCAACTTAACTCGACTGCCTCAACACTTTCAATAATTATGTTCTGGTTGGTTGCTCTCTTCCGGTTCCATCTCAAGACCCTCGCGCCATCCAATGCTATGAAAAGTGCTCCAAGCAACAGACCAATGATCTCAAACTTGACTACCGTAGCACATTCCAGTCAGACCCTCGTGATGACCTCGTGACCTCGTGGTCTGGGGGCAATGTAAAGTGCTCAAAACAACACAACACATGACCGAAATTCGACTTCATAACCACTTCCCATCTTCTTATCTTACGGGGCTCTATCATTAACATTGAAATTTGTAATTCCCTTAAGATCTCGTTCAAACCAATTTTTGGTGGAAGTTTGCATGGTAATGCACATCATATATATTTTTTAGTTTTATAGTTCTCTTGTTTTGGAAGTTACAGGGGAGGGGGGACACACATTTTAATACTTTGTTTTTTTTTTAAAACTATTCAGTTTAGAAAAATGATAATAGAAACCTCAATATTATTTTTGAAGACCTATCCAAAAAAACATTTGAGTTTCAGTTCTAAGTATGGGGAAACCCAAATAGTATTGTTTTTTTTTTTTGTATGAAAATCTTAATGCGGTTCACAGAATACATCTACTTACCAAGTTACAACATTATAGCTATTATAGTTTCAGAATAAAGTGGCTGTGACATACGGACGGACAGACAGACAGACATGACGAATCTATAAGGGTTCCGTTTTTTGCCATTTGGCTACGGAATCCTAAAAAGTGAAAAAAAATATAGAGGTACCTACGCGACGAATACCTATTATATGAAGTTTGTTTACTTAGTTATATTGAGTTAAGTATTTTGCTGTGCAATCAATCACTTAGATAGATACACAATCACACCTATTTTGATATGAATTCGGTTTAATTTTGGATGCAAAAAGTCCTTTTGATTTGCGTTCAAAAGCTGACCGACCATATTGTATATTTTTTGTTGTTTACAGAATAAAAGCATAGATCATACAGAAGAAAAAGATTCAATAAGATTACTTCCGAGTTTGATGGATCATGTTCATAAGGTAAGATAACCTAATATAAGGATAGGTACCTACACGTTTTTGCAAATTAAGGTAACGTTTAGCTCATAAAGCTTCTAAAATATATTAAATTGAATGATTAGAGTTTTGTATCACAAATACCTACCTACATTTTATGTATGTGATGTGTTAATATGTAACTTGTCTTTGTATGTTTATGAGTACAATAAATAGTTAAATAAATAATACATTTTCGACACATCATTATTATTTTATCATCATCGTCATTTATCTAACTGCTCTTGTAATTTAAAGATAATCTATACTATAATATTATAAAGAGGAAAGGTTTGATTGTTTGTTTGTTTGTTTGCATCGAATAGGCTCCGAAACTACTGAACCGATTTCAAAAATTATTATGAGCCCTACATAGGCTTGTTACACCCGCGGCTCGTCTAGGTTCGGGACGAGCCTGCGGGGCAACTAGGTACGTTAAAGATGAAGATGTTTGAGGATGCACAAATAACAAGATTCACAATCACGTTTACTAATAATATATTCAGAAAATAATTACATTTTGGGAAAAGGCCATGTGTCGTGGCCAGGAGTAAAAGTAGTAATGAGTAATGAAAGATGGATGATTGGCGGATGATTTTGAATGAATTCCAAAATTAAATATTCAAATTTTAAGAAGGAAATGGTAAATGAGGTGAGAAATGAAGTAAAATAAAAAGATAATTAAAAAAATATATAAAACCGCCTTCAACGTCCTAAACTACACTAAAAAGTTACAAATAAAATATAAATCTAGCTGAAAGCATAGCAATTTAATATGGCTATTAATATTACTTATTTACATAAATTGTAACATCATATAAACATGTGTAGACATTGTTATACTCTTCACCTTGGAGTCGGTGCCAGTTGAGGCTAGCTATTTAATCGGAACCACATCTGATCTCAAAAGTTCAGATCGATGAATATAAAAAATTTAAAGAACGCGGTTAGAGTACTAGGTACTGAGCCCACTATAGATGACTACTAGCAGTAGAAGTCTTTTGGTCGAAATGATGGTGATTAGCTGGCACCGACTCCAAGATAAAGTGTATAACAATGTCTACACATGTTTATATGATGTTACAATTTATGTAAATAAGTAATATTAATAGCCATATTAAA
This sequence comes from Teleiodes luculella, assembly GCA_948473455.1. Lineage (NCBI taxonomy): Eukaryota > Metazoa > Arthropoda > Insecta > Lepidoptera > Gelechiidae > Teleiodes > Teleiodes luculella. Next base: position 5,386,620 of record OX419591.1, on the reverse strand, counting down.
TTGCTATGCTTTCAGCTAGATTTATATTTTATTTGTAACTTTTTAGTGTAGTTTAGGACGTTGAAGGCGGTTTTATATATTTTTTTAATTATCTTTTTATTTTACCCTTTTTAGTGGAAATTTACCATGACAAGTTAGGTACTCACAAAACTTTAATTTGTTTTGTTTAGTACATAATTAAATGCAGATTTTCTCACTATGTTTCCTTGACAGTATTACGTTTGATTTTTAAATTCTAAATCATTGCTATACCTACTTGATTGGACTTTAAACTAAGTTTTCCGAATGGCGAACAACTGACCAAACCACTACGATACCGACGACGCTCGCCCGTTTAGTCCACGGAAGAATTCTTAAGTTGTTATCTTCACTTGGGGTTTTCAAATCTTTAATCTATGACTAGTTTACAGAATATATGAACCAAAACCACATATTCCTTGTTATTTCAATTATAACAAAAGCAACGCAATGAGTGTGCTGTTGTTTATTGAAGAGTTTTCGTTTTAATCATGAAGGATGAAAACATTTTACGCGGGTATTAAGCAACACTTCTGATAGTATACTGCTTAGTTGACGGATCAGGGATCGCAGTTGTTGCTATTGACTACCCCGGTAATAAGGTATGAAGGATGCCGCCTTGTGGTTCCCGGCGACTTACCAAAAACAATTTCGCCTCGCTAGCGTAAGGGTTGTGGGTTGTGATAATAAACAACCTAACATCCATCCATCCATCCACTGCGCGTTTGCTTGCTTGTTTATATTTAAATAAAATAGACGAATGTATAGTTCCCGGCGCGTAACCTACAACCACTGTGAACCCCATTTCAATTGCCAAGCAGTGATGGAAACAAACAGCCTGAAACAGTCCCGCTGCTGAACTAAGGTTCCTACAGGAGGCTTTTGGAAAAATCTTTACGGTTAGAAGGCAGGTTGTTGTTAGTTGTCCATTCTCACAGTAAGACACCCACTAGAAGAGTTATTCCACTCTTGCCACGGTTTCCTGTTGCCACACTTTTTTAGTGGTATCCTCTTGCCACGGTTCTTTTTAAATTAATAATTTTTAATTTAGAGAGTGTACTCTTGCCACGATATCCAAAGTACAGTCAGTCAGAAAATATTAATTACCTACTAAGCTTTTCTAAAATATACGATTTAATTTTAGCTTTATGATACAACATAACACAGAAACTAAATCATGTCCCGTAATTTCGCTTAATATCCATTCTGATATAAGAGAAATTTAAATTCAGTAAAAAAAAAATACCTGGCTCGTTTTACATCCCATAATGCTTCTATCTCGTTTTATTCAACGTTGATAACAATTATAAATAAGTGCACTTATCAGCGAATGACGAACACTATTTTGTCTCTTTTTAGCTTGCAGGATTTTGCATTAGTGTATTCGAGGTAACTATGACGTCATACCATTGTGTCCTTTTCTACTGAGGACTCATGAGGACTGCCTTCAAAAAATAAAAATTTAATGTTTAGTTATCAAAACTGCGGCACGCTGACTACAAGTTGCTTAGTGTTTAGATACTATTTACATTAATTATAGTTGTCGTGGTGGTATTTTTGTAGTTGTGGGAAAAATGGAGGAGACAGATAATTCTGTAAGTTTAACCACGGTTATTGTATTAAAAATGTAAATCTGGTTTGTGTAAGGAAAATATTCATTAGACATTTCACTTTTTCAACATTTACAGAGAGTATAAAAGGGCAAAGAATTTTGATTCGAAATGGCCACATGTATAATTTACATAGAAAGAACAATAGTTCTTCATTTTGGAGATGTGTAAATAGAAAATATTGTAAGAGTATGATATCTATAATAGAAAATAATGATCAACAGTCTGTGCCCCAGATTTAGTAAACGTTAATCTAATAAAAGCGGAAAATGAATGCAAAAAAGAGTAATCTCAGATGTCCCCCTTGTACCATTTTTGTTCGAAGAAACCTACAGATCCATTGCTTAGACAGGATTCGAATTGCTACAAAGATTACCCACTTTCAATGCTGTAAAATCATGTCTCTACAAAGCCAGGAATAAAAGCCATATTGTCCAAAAACACATTTTACTGCAAGGTCAGATATAATAATAATTATACCTGAAAAGTATGCAGTAAACTTTTTGTTGTTCGATGGTAGAGTGGGCTCAGAAGATCGAATGACAGCATTTTCTACGCTGGCTTCAAGAGCTACGATTAGAAATGTCAAGATTTTTTGTTACATATATATTATTTATAAATATGTATTTATGAATAATTTACTATTGTTTTTCGTTTATTAATCACTTAACACTTTAATTCGATGTTCATAATAAATAACTTTTCATAGTGACCAAATGTGATGTGATTTTATTTCATATAATATTTCTGTTGCTAACTGTACCTTTTTGATCTAAAAAAAGTAAGTGTGACGAAAGGAAACCCAATATTTATTATTTAATTTATTATTATAACATCGTGGCAAGACAGGAACGTTTGTATGAACAGAATTTTGTGTGGCAACAGGAAACCGTGGCAAGAGTGGAATAACTCCACTAGAAGAGTTTGGTTGATGCTTATTTAAGCGGCTATAAATAATAACGAATTAAATGAACAATTCAATACAAATATTATACACAATAAATAATACTAAAGTTAAAAAAAGCTAAATAACACACTTGATTTTATTATGTTACACTCTAACTTTTGTATCGAATGGTAGAAGCTTTCAGGTTTCCCACCAAATTATGAAAAAAAAAGAACTCTACATTACTGGCACGGTTTTGACTGTATTTTTATTTGTCTGTCCCCATGCCTCTCTAGGTAGTTCGCTGCTCTCTAGGAAATAAAAGATATACCTAATATATGTATGGAAAAGCAAAAAGACAAAATACTAAATGCCCAAAGAAGTAAGCAATTCCCAAGATTATTGCAAGTTGCAAGTTGATCACCATTGTATATAAGAAGTTCGATAAATAAGTCCAGTAGCCATGTGATAAAATGTACGAAAATAATCGATAAATATACGTTACGCTTCATACCACATCACATCACTATTTTCAAATTCAGTAACCATTAAGTTTCTTGTTTTTTACATGCCAAATAAAGACAAATAAATGTCATACTTTATTGATATTTTGTTTTTAGTTGGGCATGTCATAACATGAATGTCTCTATCTTTTTCTAACGTACCGTATTCAAAGATGTGTGATAGAGACTGATAGAGTTAAAAAACAAACACCGTCTCCCGCTTCCCCCTACCCTCCCACCCCTCTGAGCGGCCGCATTGGTTTCGATACAAAATAGGCATGATACTCCATCTGGGCGCGTAAAATTATTTCTTCCTTCATGGTTTAGTCTTCTACTCCGCCATGAGATATAATCCAAATTTATATGAAACCATTTTGAGTTCAACTTCTATCTATAAAACAAAAAAATATTGAAATCGATTGATAGGAAGCCGAGATATTGCCAAAACAATTTACCGATCGGGTATAACGGCATCGTCAATTGAGGAGTTATTTCCTCATATCTTCAAATTTAATCATCCGATCTTAGCGAAATTTTTATGGGACCACCCTGCAAGCAAACCTGGGCGATTAAAAAAAGAATTTTGATAATCGGTTCACAATTGGCGGAGATATCTTATAACAAACACACAAAAAAAAAAAAAAAAAAAAAACATACGCGTCGAATTGAGAACCTCCTCCTTTTTTGAAGTCGGTTAAAAAGAGGCAACGAGGTAGCATGCAATGTACCTCGTTACAGGCTATATATTATTTTCAAAAAAATTAGGGATCCTTACTAAAACTTCAATAGTAACCCAACCCAAGCAAGGTGTAAAAAAAATACGTAAAATATTCCTAATAATTGAAAATGCTCCGAAAGTAGGTACTGAACCGATTTTGGTGAAACTTGACACAAAGTTAGAATAGACCTTAGGAAAGAACATAGGCTACAATTTACCACGGGAAATTTTCTCATTCCTACGGGAAACATTGTTAAAGCGGGCGGAGTAGGCACAAAGATAGAATAGACCTTGCGGAAGAACATAGGCTAACTTTTATCGGGGGAAATTTCCTTATTCCCACGGGAAAACTATAAACGCGGGCGGAGCCGCGGCGGGAAGTTATCCGGTATAATTTTACGTGCTTTGTTTCCCTACCTTTTACTTGACACAGGCACAAAGCTAAAATAAAAAAAAATAAAGTGTTATAATATATATTTTTTAAAAGCTTATCCTTCGGTCTTTATTATGCACTAGTGAACAAAATAAGGTATGACATGATGCTATGCAAGCAAAGAGTAATGAACACTATAGATATGTTGTTCTTACATTATCTAGATTTTCATTATTTAGGGCAATGGCTAAATAAATTGGTATTCCTTAAATTTAGCAATGAGAATGTAATAGTATTTGCTTATAAATACATATCTACCAAATCAAGCCACTCTTAATTACAATCTCATCCTCACAGGCGCTGCCTCAGAAAAAAACTTTACCTCCCAAACGGTGCGTGTTTTATGCAGCCGCCAGTGATAGTTGTTTTGGAATACAATTACGTTCACATGTACAATCTCAAACCTCACCAACACAACTGAAGCAAGAAGAACGTCTTCATGTCCTTAGAGAAGCCGTAAGAACTGTCAGCAATTTGTTTAGTTAGATTTAAGATTCTCAATTTGATTGTAACCAAATATGTCATAAGTACCTACCTACTATTTTAAGGTAGTACCACGTAGTACTCGTACTTTATAACATATTTGATTGTAACCCTCAACTCGTAACGTAAGTCGCGTGACGTTTCGACCTGCGAGCTCTGGCTCTGGGCATGAATAATAGGCTGGACAAAGGTGTACGGTAGTAAAAAGAACTTTCGACCGTTTACCCTGGTGGTCTCGAGAGGTGAACGGTGGGTAGGAAGGGGGCGAGGTTAGTATGAAAAAGTTTGCCTCTATGAGCTCTTTAAGAAGACTCCAAAATGTGCTACCAATCCGCACAAAAATTGAGCTCGCACAATCGCTGTTGCTTACTTGGATGCAAACGAAAACCTTTTAAATAAATTAGACCGGCTCCAAAATATGTGTATCCGCTTTGTATCTGATCTGCGTAAGTACGTGTCGGAATACCTAGCCAAGCTGAAGTGGTTATCCATCAGACAGCGTAAATCTAATCTCCATACCTTCTCCCTTCTCTACAACATCCTTCACAATCCCACCTCTCCTCTCTACTTTAAGGGGCTCTACCACGCTAAGTGGCGCCGCCACCCTTTAAAAAATAATGACTCGGAAAATAATCAATTTTTCAAAAATCTGGACCACAGAACTGGAGTCGGGGTGCTGTAGGATATATAGAAGCTATTAACTTTATTTATTGTATCTCGCTGTAGTTAGAGATAGGAAATTTGCGAAAAACGGCCACTTTTCGCATTTTTTCTATCTATAACTACATTGAACTATAATAAACATATGTGATTGCTTCTATATTATTATATCCTACAGCACCCCGACTCCAGTTCTGTGGACTGGAATTTTGAAAAATTGATTATTTCCTGAGTTATTATTTTTTTCAGGATGGCGGCGCCTATTAGCATGGTAGAGCCCCTTAAGGAGCTCTTCGCGTTCCGCACCTATCCCGACGGTCGCCAGCCTCGCCTGTGTAACCCGAACCTGCTGGACTACCCTTCCTACAAGAGCAAATTCTACTCCCAATCTTCGTTTATGGAATTCCTTTCCGCCGTCAATCAGGCAAGCCAAGTCTCTCTCTGCTTTCAAAAACCTCCTCCGGCGTCACTATGAGCTGCAGAGTGGTTACGTTGAGTAGTATAGTAAATACCAACTAAAGCTGTCTTTTTCCGCCTTCCCTGTTCCCGCACTCTTGTGCGTATCGTCACGTCATTCCTCAGCAGATTAAGTTATAATTTTCTATAGCTTTAACAGTTTGGCCAGAATTTAAAATTTGTTAAAATGTATTTACCCTTTTGGTTAAAAAAATAAAAAATAAAAATACTTCAAATGATTTGAGTTTCGGCAAGTTTTAACCTGGCAGACCTTGTGATTCATTATCGCAGGCATTTTGGTTATTTTTTGGCGTTGGTACCATCGAGGTACTCGATGAGGTAGGTGAAGGGTGTCGGATGGGCACATTTCGGGAGGTCTGCCTAGTTCTTCTTAATTTTTTATACATAACTAGCGACCCGCCCCGGCTCCGCACGAGAAAATGGTTATTGTGGGTTATCCTTAAGTATATTATGCATGTATTATACATATAAACCTTCCTCTTGAATCACTCTATCTCTTTAAAAAAAACCGCATTAAAATCCGTTGCGTAGTTTTAAAGATTTAATCATACATAGGGACATAGGGACAAAGAAAGCGACTTTGTTTTATACTATGTAGTGATTAATCAATGGTTAACTGATGCCACCACTTTTATTCGGGTACTTTATGAGGTAATGGTAATGGTAATGGTAGTGTTTTTACTTTACTTTTTACTTAATTTCCACAAAAGAAATACGTCAAAAATTTCGATGACCCGGCAGGATCGACTCTGGCAGACTTTTGTTTTTAACCCATTTTTTTATCAAATAAGTGCCCACAAAAGTTATAATTTGTAAAGCCCGTGAATGCTGCTATTCGACTATTTTTTTTTGTATCGATACCATTCCCATGGGAAAAGTAAACGACATTTATTTGGAAAGACTTAATCTGTGTTTTGCGAATTTTGTCCTAAAATTATTTTTTTTGTATGGCCACCCTACTTTATAATTCCGAATATAAATTCTACGTTAACGAGTTATTCGAAAATGATACCCAACTTGTTATAAGTATAGTACTTACGGTTTTAGAGATATAGCGTCAACAACAAGAAGGGCGGCAAAATCCAACTTCACCCCCCTCCCCCCGGCTTCAGAGAGAGTACGAGTCATATCCCGATGGATTTCTACTCAGGATCACAAATGTTTCCCATACAAAGATTGCAATAAATCTACTACTTACTAAACAATACTTTCTACATAGTTCAAAAACGGTTAGGAATATGAAAAATTGATATAGAATAAAAGTTGTAGAGAATTTTATTTAATAGGCTTTCATTTCATCCTAGATCATATTTTGCTACAACGGTTGCGTTCTGTAATATTGGCGAAAAACTTAAAAATGAGACCTTTGACCCCCCCTCCTCCCTTCAGCTCACCTTCTAGACGTCAGGACTTTTAGTATGTTTTATCCCTAAGCACTCTGAATAAGTTTCTGAAGAAATCGCTTAGGCTCCCGCTCACGCACTCTACTTTTGTTTATTGATCGGAATAATTTTATTCTTATCAGAAGAATTGTATTTTTATTAGGATACTCACTTAACCTTACCTAAAATTTTAATTCTGATACAGCTACCTTTGTATGTAGAGCCGGTCTTGGACTGAGCAAAGCCTTTTAGCTTCATATATTATGACGTCATTAAGTTCTGAGGGAATTTTGAATGTACTGTCCAAGATTTAAAAAAAATGGCCAAGTGTGAGTCAAACTCACTCACGAAGGGTTCCGTGGCAGCAAGTAACATAATATAAAAGTTCTTGTAGTTCGTTGTAACATTGATCGATGTTTTAATAATAGTGAAAAGTAAATTGCGGTTTACGATTTATGACGTATTAAAAAGGTTAAGTAAGTACCTACCCTATACCCTAGTACTATTATTTATTCTGTGCCTATACAGAACATTCTAAATGAAATAGGCAAACAAGATACTTAAATAATGATCAATGATTTAAAACTGAATACAGATGGGCTGCAATAAAAATCTTGTAAATTCAATATAATTATGTACTTTATTATTATAATTTTTTAAAGGTATGTACTTTATTGACAGTCTCAAAAGTACAATATTTAAGAAATTATTATACCCAGTCAGTCGTCTATAGGTATACGTAGTACCACTGTAGTACTATTATAATATACAATACTAGCTGCCCGCCCGCGACTTACCTACATTGCTACGTATTTGTTTCTTGATAGTAATTCTTAGTTCCTACTTTAAATAATTATATTTATTACTTTGATATTATGTTTCATTGTTTTCAGAGTAAATTATTTGATTTATCGAGGGCAGTGCCAGCGGTACGCATTTTTGCCAGTACTTACTAGCTTAAACTTTTTAAATAATAACCTATAAAGCAAAAAATATTGTTAAGTGGGAGTTGTCTCGCGCGAGGAGGATTCCGTAATAAAACCACTGCACTTGTGGACACTGAGTTGAAATTTGGTGCAAGTATGTAATACGTGAGTCACGTGTAGTCAGTACCTACCTATTATGTATCATGGGCGTACCCAGCTTCTGGCCTAGGGGGGGGCAAATCAGATTTTTAGGTCGGATCATGGTCTAGGAAAACAAGGTCTTGTATTCGGATCACGTGACTGACACAAGCCTACGTCATCATGTGCTGTTCATCCTTGTCGAATCCTTGTCTATTAACACGCTCTAACTTTTAAAGTTAGAGCACCTACCCCCCTCGGTACGCCCATGGTATTAATTGATTGTAATTGTGTTTTTTTATCTTCCCACGATACCAACATTTATTTAACTAATAGTATAATGCCTAACCTACCTATATGTATAATATATTAGGTTAGGCATACTATTTATATTATACATAATATAAGATTAATAGGCCTAAGAAAACGGTAAAATCTATAAAATCAAGTCATTCTTATTAACCTTACAGACGCTTCCACCAAGCGCAAGAGAAGAAATCAAGGTATGCATTTTTGTTGCCCGTAAAAAAAAAACATTCTGTGCTGTGTACAGAATGTTTTTTTTTTACGGGTAGGTGCTCTTAGTGACCAGTCGTGTTTTTAAACTAAATATGTTTAATTATTTATAAACATTAGGAAAACTATATAATTTATTTTTAATTTCATAACATTGTGTTTTAAAATTAGAAAAGTAGATTTTTGTTATTATTAGTGTAAAAATTAACGTAACCGTTAAAAAGAACTGAATTGCGAGACTTGGTTTTTTTATAAGTTGTGTTTTTGATGGCATTGTGTTTACAACTACGCTCTATACAAACATTTATTTAACTAATAGTAGTATGCCTAAGAATAGTACCTACCTATTTATCAGGCCGAGAAGAAAACAGTGCAATCTATCAAATCAATCCGTTCTTATCAACCTTACAGAGCCGATTTCCTGCAAACGTAGAACAAAGTGGGATACAGATACGGCCGTTGGGGGTATGATTTTATGCCAGTACTAGCATATAGTTACCTACTAAATAATAAAACTGTAGAGGTCGAAAATCTGTACATAGAAAAAATATGCCTAAAATCGAGTCAGGACAGGAGGATGTAAGAAGTGATATAGATAGACTATGTCTAGATTTTTTTTATTTTTTTGTTTCTCAGTTTACCTGTTTGTCTGATTTGAATGAAAAACTGTTGAACCGATTTAAAAGTTGACATTTTATTTTTTTTGGTAAAAAACTCCTCATAAACTTAATCTTATAATACCTACCTATTTAGTATAAATTGATTTTATTTTGTTTATATCTCTCCCTCCACAATACCTACCTATCAACATTTATATAACTATTAATAGTATGTTTAAAGGCCGATTTACACGTTCTTAGTCTTTAGTAGAGTTCTTTAGTACAACTTGAAAGGCAAGTTCTTTAGTGCTTTAGTGCGCTGCGAGTGAACGTATACACTTCTTCCAGTAGAGTATCATTTCGACGCCACAACGAAGGCGCAACGTCTCGCATACGCCAATGGCTGTGTATGCCGAATGCCTAGCCTGTTTATTTTTGTATAAATTGTTTTTAACGTTCCACAAACAATATTGAACAAAATATTCAGGCACAAATTTATTATTCGACCAAAATTAAAACATAAATATTCTTCATTTCTTTCATTCTTATTATAAAGATTCAAAAATAATATTCCGACCATTTGGCTTGAAGATACAACTAAATAGCCATCTTTTAAAAAACAAAAAACACGCACGCCGCCGCCGGCACTTGTGCACTCTTGTACAGATTTTACTAAATTCCGTGTTTACACAGTTCAAGGGCAGAGCCGAGCGACGCGCCGGGGAAGCGCGTACGCGGGAGGGGTATCACTTGAAACAAAAATAGAAAGCGAATCTATTTTGATTCAACTTGAAAGGCAAGTAGAACCGTACTAAAGCAAGTGACGTTTACACGTTTCTACTAAAGGACTTCGCTAAAGACTAATGGCTGGTTTACACGTATTAAGTGACGAAGTAATTAACTAAATTTTAACTTGATTTTAACTTAATTCTTGCGTGTAAACAACCACTTAAGAGCTCTTTAGTCACAAGTGGTAAGTAAACGATTTAGTGGTTAAGTGAACAAGTGAAATAGAATCTAGTCTATTTTTGATTAAGTAGCCGCGCCTCCCGCACCGCTTGCATTCCCCGGTAGGCGTGGCTTTCTACTAAACTGTCATTTAGTTACGTGTGAACTCAACAATTTAGTGAAGTACTTAAGTAGTACAGTGAACTAAAGGGTGCATAAGTTAGACAAGCGTGTAAACGATCGGTTACTTAAAATTAAGTTAATTTTAACTAAAAATTTAGTTAACTACTTAACAACTTAATACGTGTAAACCAGCCATAAGGCCTTAAAGGCCGATTTACACGTTCTTAGTCTTTAGCGAAGTGCTTTAGCGAAGTCCTTTAGTAGAAACGTGTAAACTTCACTTGCTTTAGTACGGTTCTACTTGCCTTTCAAGTTGAATCAAAATAGAATCGCTTTCTATTTTTGTTTCAAGTGATACCCCTCCCGCGCCCGCGCTTCCCCGGCGCGTCACTCGGTTCTGCCCTTGAACTGTGTAAACACGGAATTTAGTAAAATCTTTAGGAGAGTGCACAAGTGCCGGCGGCGGCGTGCGTGTTTTTTGTTTTTTAAAAGATGGCTATTTAGTTGTATCTTCAAACCAAATGGTCGGAATATTATTTTTGAATCTTTATAATAAGAATGAAAGAAATGAAGAATATTTATGTTTTAATTTTGGTCGAATAATAAATTTTTGCCTGAATATTTTGTACAATATTGTTTGTGGAACGTTAAAACAATTTATACAAAAATAAACAGGCTAGGCATTCGGCATACACAGCCATTGGCGTATGCGAGACGGCGTCGTTGCGCCTTCGTTGTGGCGTCGAAATGATACTCTACTGGAAGAAATGTATACGTTCACTCGCAGCGCACTAAAGCACTAAAGAACTTGCCTTTCAAGTTGTACTAAAGAACTCTACTAAAGACTGAACGTGTAAATCGGCCTTAAGAATAGTACCTAACTACCTACCTCTCACCTATAATAGGCATAAGAAAACAGTACAATCTATTAAATTAAGCCGTTTTTATTAACCTTACAGCCGCTTATTTCTAAAATGTCCAAACAATTTTGCTTGTTGTTTACCACAAATGATAATTGTCTTGGAATGCCGTTACGTTCACAAGTACGACCTCATGCTTCTCCGACACAACTGAAACAAGAAAAACGTCTGGGTGACCTAAGAGCAACCGTAAGAACTATCAGATATTTAAGTATTGGGGCCGTCCATTAATCACGTGATCTTTTTTTAGCATTTTTTAACCCCCCCCTTCCCCTTGGTGATACGTGGTGAGGTTTAAGACTACCCCCCACCCCCCACCCAACATCTTAGTACCTGCAAAGAATCTTAAAATTGTTAGAAGATCTTTAAATACAAGTACCTAGTAGCAGTATAAAGTATAACCTCATTTTATTCTGAAATTAAGGACTGTGATAGAAATGCCTAGACAGAAAGGTTGCAGGTTGTTTTTGATTGGAAAAAATAAATACACGTGATATCTTACCACACCCCCCCTCCCCCCTTGTGATATTTCGTGATTTTTGTCAAACCCCTCCCCCCCCTTTCAAGCCTCACGTGATTAATGGACGGCCCCATTGAAATAAGATTAAGTTGAAGATCCACAATCACAACTGGATTACCCTCAACTGGTATGAAGCTAACTTGAAGTTACTGGTCAAGTTGTTGTGTGACGTTTTGGCAAAAGAGCCTGAATAAAAAGCCACTATATTTTATTATTATTATAACTGCATCGTGTGAATTGTGTGTACTATTATACTTGTATATATATAATTATATAGTCCAAGATTTAAAAAAAAACGGTTGGAATGTTTTTGTTTGTATAAATATCAGCATCCAAAAATACTACAAAATAAATGTCATTATTATATTGCACGTTTAATACCTAATAAAGTGAATCAAACCAGAAACGTAGCTATGTGATTATGAGAAAGTGAATCAGTTCACTGTTATAGGCACAGAACCTTAGAGCACTATTACTCCTAAATAAATTTAGTTCCTTAATTAAAGTACCACCAGAAAAATAAAAAAGCTTGCCTGCGGAATTTCAACGGAACTACATAATTTTATCATAAAAATTGTTGCCATAGACATAAACATAATAATATCACGGTACGCCCCCAGAGCAGGATTTTTTTATTTTTCTGGTCGGCTTTACTTTAATATTATGTTTCATTGTTTACAGAATAAAGGCGAAAATAGTAAAGAAGAAAATTGGTCAAAAGAAGACTTTTTTTAAAAAAATAATATCACATTCTTACCGCTACCGCTACCACATGTATGTATTATAGTTACAAAATGATAACTTAAAGATCAACTAAATGTTGGCGACTAAAAAATCTATCAAGTGCGAGTTGAACTCGCGCGGGGAGGGTTCCATAACAAAACGACTGGTGGACACTGATTGAGTTGAAATTTAGTACAAGTATGGAAATCCGTGACCCAAACATTTATAATACCATTCAATGATGTTTTTTAAGCTGGAGACCACTTTTGAGCCACTCTTCTGTCGAATAGAATCATGAACTTAAGTTGCAATATACAGGGCGTCCCACGGCTATGCCACATGGAGGGAAAGTACCTTAAATATTGTAGATAGAACATTTTACTGAAAGAAGACATTATTTTATTTCTAAAAACTATCAAAACTGCATTCATACATTTTGTAATAATTACATGGTTGAACCGGGAATCGATCCCGCTACACGAGAAAAAAAAATCACCCTGTAGTTTTATCATACCAATCGAAAGGCTTCATCATAAGGATTATTTTTTGCTACATAACATAGTGTCAGAAATAAAAGGAAGACTATGAATTTTAACATTTGATGTGGCCGGCCGAGATCGCCAGATCCAGCCCCGTTAGATTTTTTTAATGGGATTATGTAAAAAAAAAAATAGTTTACAAGAACCGGTATGAAAGTGTCCACGAGCTACAAACAGAACTTAGACGTATTATTCTAAATATTCACCACAACAAGTTAAAAAATCGACAGGGAGTGAAATAAAGAGTGTGATTTGTATTCAACGGGTCATTTCGAACATTAGATAAAATTGATAAATTTTGTATTAAAAATGTTAAAATACATAGTCATCCTTTCATTTCTGACACTATGTTATTTAACAAAAAATAACCCTTATGATGAAGCCTTTTGATCGGTATGATAAAACTACAGGATATTTTTTTTTCTCGTATAGCGGGTTCGATTCCCGGTTCAACCATGTAATTATAAAAAAATGTATGAATGCAGTTTTGATAGTTTTTAGAAATAAAATAATGTCTTCTTTCAGTAAAATGTTCTATCTACAATATTTAAGGTACTTTCCCTCCATGTGGCATAGCCGTGGGACGCCCTGTATATTAATAAAATTAGTCAAGATAATGTTTTAGATGTCAATTTCGGGTTGGTTGAACTTAATAGCTGATCGCTATGACTGACATACGATGGGCCTCATAAGAAGGCTCAGAGTCACCCAAGGAGCGATGGAGAGGGCTATGCTTGGAGTTTCCTTGCGTGATCGAATCAGGAATGATGAGATCCGCAGGCGAACCAGAGTCACCGACATAGCCCAAAGAATCGCGAAACTTAAGTGGCAATGGGCAAGGCACATTGCACGTAGAACCGATGGCCGTTGGGGAAAAAAGGTTCTTGAATGGCGGCCACGCGCCGCCGTAAGACGTAGCGTGAGCAGGCCCCATACAAGGTGGACCGATGATCTGGACCAGATCATCGGTCCACCTTGTATGGGGACCCTAAGGGTCGCGGGAAGCCGCTGGATGCGGGTAGCGCGGGACCGATCGTTGTGGAGATCTTTGGCGGCCTTTGTCCAGCAGTGGACGTCTACTGGCTGAAATGATGATGATGACTGACATAAAACGTTTACATGTTTAATTTTTTTTGTTAATTCTGTAACTCTTTATAAACTTTTGATCTCATATAGTCATCTCCCCACAATACCAACATTTATTAAATTAATAGTATGCCAAGAATATAGGTCTAAGAAAATAGTAAAATCTATCAAATCAACCCGTTTTTATTAATCTTACAGTACTTTCCTGAACGACCAAGTTATATAAATCCGAAGGTATGCATTTTTGTTAAAGTTACTGAATGATAAACCGTGACTCAAAGATTTATACCATTAAATAATGTTTTTTTTAAGCTGGACACCACGTTTGAGCCACTCTTCTGTCGAATAAAATCATGAACTAACATAACATAGTTACACTATAAAGTATAAAGGAATAAGACTATATATACTAAGTCAAGATATATGAACTTGAGGATAGCTGCATCGAGGACCATTTTATAGGGTTCAAAATTCTTCCGAGAATTTGGGGTCGGGTAATTTCTGAAAACAGTGGACAGAATTCCTTTTGTTTGTGAAGTCTTATATTAAATTTGAGCTAAATCGATTGAACATTTAAGTGATATCTACCAGTACGTTTTGAAAAAAATACTTTAATTTGTAACATTTACAAGTTATTTGAAGAAATGTGTTATTTTCTCAATTTCGTGGATCTCAATTACCTGTAAAACGGTGGTGCACCGAATTCAGAAATCTTACACTAAATTCAGAATTTTTTAATAATGTTATGAATTGTGCGTATGTATTATTGTGGCCCCGTAGCCTAGTTAGTAGTGCACCTGCCTTCAAACCTAAGGGTCGCGGGTTCGAACCCAGCCCAGGGTAAACTTATGTGTAGTCAGCATTATGTTTGCCTTGTATCTGGAAGTTTGTATATATATTTCATCATCATCATCATTAGGCGCGCCATTTGGCCCAATCTTCGGCTGTACGCATCCACCTGTTGCCAGCCACTTTCTGCAGATCGTCACTCCATCTAGCTGAGGTGCGTCCTACATTTCGTTTTCCTAGACGTGATCTCCACTGCAGAAGCCGGTTACTCCAGCGATTATCGGTTCTGCGATAAACCTGACCAACCCACTGCCACTTCAGTTTGCTTATTCAAGTGGCTATGCCGGTCACATTGATTCTCCGACGGATTTTTTTGTTCCGGATTTTATCTATCAGAGAGACTCCGAGATTATTCTTCTTCATAGCTGAGCAACTTTAAGTTTGTGGACTAGTCTGTGTCCGTTGTCTGTAGTCTGGAGAAAGCAGAAGTAATAGGCTATTTGACAATGCAAAAAATAAAGTGTTAATTACTGTAATCAGTATGTAATGTAAGTTTAAAAATGGATATTTACTATGGGAAGTTGAAAATAATAATTAATTTATGTAAAAATCCGTAAATAAAAATGTATTTTTTTTGGCGTTTGTCACGTGACTCAAAACGCTCCTGTTTGGTCGGGTATAAGACATATGTCACTAGCCAGTGGCTAGTGACGTCACCGATGCCATTGCGACGCCATATTGTCAAAGTAGCGTTTTGGCGCGCTACTTAAATATTGAATTTTTATTTTGATATTTTTCAGGAAATATGTACCAGAATTAAAAAATACAACTATTACTGGGATCCACAAACTCTACTGAATAATAAAAAATATATTTTTAAAACCAGTCAAATAGCCTATTTCGAACGCCCATGTAGTACCCATTCCAATAAAAGTTGGAGACTCTGTTCTCGAAGTTGTAGACCATTACGTCTACCTGGGACAAATAGTCCAGTTAGGTAGATCTAACTTCGAGAACGAGGTTGATCATCGAATCCAACTCGGCTGGGCAGTGTTCTGAAAGCTGCGCAATATATTTTTGTCCCAAATACGGCAGTATCTTAAGTCTAAAGTCTTAGACCAATGTGTGTTGCCAGTGATGACTTACGGCTCTGAGACGTGGTCGCTTACGATGGGCCTCATAAGAAGGCTCAGAGTCACTCAAAGTGCAATGGAGAGGGCTATGCTTGGAGTTTCCTTGCGTGATCGAATCAGGAAGGATGATATCCGCAAGCAAACCAGAGTCACCTACATAGACCGAAGAATCGCGAAACTCAAGTGGCAGTGGGCGGGGCACATTGCACGTCTCTCTTCGGGGGAGGCCTTTGTCCAGCAGTAGACGTCTACTGGCTGAAATGATGATGATGATGAAGTATATATTTATCTTTATATGATTACACGATTTATAATCAGATTATTCTATTCTAAATAAATATGTATGTATACACCGTGCTTTTTTAACCGTCTTACAAACGAAGCCCAATGTATATGCGCGTGATATAGAATATCTTGGCAATGTTTTTTTTTTTTTTAAGAAAAAAAATCTAGGATTTTTTTAATAAAATAATCGATCGAGAGATCGAAAAATGTGTTTATCTCATATTTTTCTTTTGTTTTCCCATTATTTACGATTCTCACGCATGCGCAAATTGTTACTAAATTGTAAATATTATGTACAGGTTGATTCAAAATTATTTTGCATTATTTTATTTTACTTCACGGTTTTATTATTTTATTGATAAAAAAAAAAAAACATTGCCAATATATTCTATATCACGGGCATATACATTGGGCTTTGTTTGTAAGACGGTTAAAAAAGCACGGTGTATATCAGTTGTCCATATTACAAGACTCTCTATATGCCAGTGAGCCATGAGGCGCAGCTGAGTCTGAAGTTGCGTGATCGAGTCAGAAATAGCATGCTGCGATCCAGGACTCATATTGCTGACGCCACAAAGGTCAAACGCTGCCAAACTTAAGTGGGACTGGGCCGGACACGTCTGCTGCGTGCCACAAGACCAATGAGCAAAATAAATTAGTGAACGGCCGCGCAGGAGATGGCGGGATAAACTGGACAGCTTCTTGGGGGACTGGCCGGAATAGACTTAGGATAGGAAATAGTGGAAGATAAAGAGGGAGACCTTTGCCAAGCACTGGGACAGTGTAGGCTAAGTAAGATGAGATAACAATTACGAATTTAGTCGTTCATTTTCTATATTTCCTAAGCCGTTTCTGAATTCGGTGACTAGTTTTCTGAATTCGGTGCTGTCTCAATTCGGTGCCTGACTTTTAACATAAACCACTTCACAATATCTGGTGCTAAATGTCGTTATTAGACTCAAGTTGAAATAAACTTCAATCTTTGTAATCAAACTATTGATGAAACCCAAATATAAATTTGCCCACCGAATTGTGAAAATATAGCCCCTTTTGTAGAACTGCTCTTCAAAATAAAAACGTAACTGACACGAGCCTACGTCATTTTGCCTATTCATCCTTGTCGAATGCGTGTAATAGACAAGGATGAACAGCACAAAATGACGTAGCCTTGTGTCAGTCACGTGGTCTAATTGTAAGACCTTGTTTTCTTGGACCATGGCACAGATCCATAGAGCACTATTACTCCTTAATAAATTTAGTTCCTACTTTAACTAGTTCTAGATACCTACCATAGTACCTACTTAATTAAAGTAGGTTGAGGTGGTTGACAATGGGCCAGGAAAAGTTTGGAGTTACATATCTTTATCGTTAAAAATAATACTGTGTTGAAGTTCATTAAACTGTTAACAATTTGCGCTATATTTTAACAATCAAATCCATATACAGGGTTACTTTTTAATCAGTGCACATATTTTGTGTAAACAGTCAGAATCGTTACTAGATCGCATGAGACGAAAAAAAAATTATTTTTACAAATTATGATGACACTATTTTTAACCCGTTTAGGGAACGAATTTCAAAAAACGCCAGAATACGTGTCCAATTAACTATGCCAATTAGTGTTTATTTATATACGAAGTATCAAGAAAATTGGCGCGTATTAAATTTCTTCCCATACATGATACCAATTTTATGCATAAATGGCGATATTTCGATTTTTTGTATGAAACGTGATAAAATAAAAACATACGGGTGTTTTTATTTTCTTTAATCTATGCCTACCTAAAATTTGTGCACTGATTAAAAAATAACCCTGTAGAAGCCAAAGAAAAGAATTGTTTTGCATCACTCTTTCAACTAGTCGAAAATCTGTGCGGTATACCCCGACGCACCTTATAGGTACCTACACCGTGTACCTACATATATTTTATTTCTGATCAATTGTTTAATTTTGTTTGGTTAATTCTAAAACACCTTAAACATTTTTGATATTGTATCGTACCTATCTAATATATACAAATACAATACAATACTAATATATAAATTGATTCGTGTTCATAACTCCCTTAAATACCAACATTTATTTAACAAATACTAGGCTAGGCCTAAGAATAGCCTACCTACCTATAATTGGCTGAGAAGAAAACATATATACAGTAACAGTAATAAATAAGTAACAAGTAACAGTAATAGTAAAAGTACCAATCTATCCGTTCTTATTAACCTTACAGCACTTACAGCCGCCGGCGATGGTATGCTTTTTTGCCAGTACTAGCATATAATTATATAAAAACTAAATAATAAAACTGTAGAGGTCGAAAATCTGTACATAGAAAAAATGCCTAAAATCCAGATTATTTATTCTCTGTTTGTCTGTTTGTACGGGCTAATCTCCGAAAATTTTGAACCGATATGAATTAAATTCTGCATGGTGGCAAGGGCGGATCCAGCTTCGGCGCCAGGGGGGGGTTACATAGTCGTGGTCAAGACACAAGAAGTTATAATTTAATTTTGATAATAGATACGGTAAAAATAAGGTATTTTATTACTGAATGTAAATATTGTACCTACTTAAAATTATACAGCATTTACCAAAAAAATGTGTCAAACGGAAGCCCAGAGATAGAACACGGAACACCCTTTGGAGTGTCCGAAACACCCCCATGAATGTTCCGCGATTTTTTGTACTTCAATAAGTAGAATAGAGAGAAAGAGAGAGAGTACAGTAGAATCCATGACTCAAAAGTCAAGTTTTTTTTTTGCAATTTTAAGAATACTAAACCTAAATCATTTAAAAAAATCGTTTAAAAAAAGTACAAGACATTTTGAGATATTTCTTTGCAACTAAATCCTCCTGTACCCTGTACTCTAAACCTTTAAATATTCGTCTTCTTAACCTTCGGCAGTATAAAAAAAAATTGTTTAAAGTGAAACAAATACGGTCAGTGAACTTTGTCATAAAATTACAACTTAAAATTAAAAATATAAAAAGATATCAATTCAGGGATACATCAATTTTTCAAAAATCTGATCGGTAGAATTTAAGACAGGGTGCTGTAGGACATATACTCGTCCAATGTAGCGAAAAACGGTCACTTTTTGAATTTTTTCTGTCTCTAACTACTACAGCGAAGTTTAATAATAAATAAAGTCAATTCGTAGGTTCATCCCTTAAAATATTGTGCTCTAATTTTTTTACACCAGTATTACGTATTATTACAAAAAAAATTGCGTCACTATTTAAAAAAGTAGTAAAGCAGAAGTTTTTAGATACATCAGTTATAAAAAAATAAGAGATAGCTAAATAAGACCTAAAACTTTTTACGCTCCTGCATTAAATTTCGATTAGTTACCAAACAAATTAACATTAGGAATGCTTAAATTCCCAAAAAAACATACTGTTTAAATGTCTTTTTTTTTCAGATTTTTTGGTCATAAAACATTGACGATTCTCGCCAAGTTTTCTAAATTAAAAGCCTGACCAAAGAAATAAGAAACCTGCTCTGGGGGCGCCACGTGTATATTTTTACGACTATGGCAACAATTTCCCTTATAAAATTAGTTCCATTGAAATTCCGCAATATGGCGAGGTTTCTTATTTCTTTGGTTGGGCTCTTTGATACCATAATAATAATATTTTTAATTTTAAGTTGAAATTTTATAACAAAATTCACTGACCATAATTTTTTCACTTTAGATCATAATTTTTCAAACTTCCGTTTAAGTTACGAAGACGGATATTTTAAGGTTTAAAGTTCATGAGTATATACTCGTAGTTGCAATATATATTTCAAAAAGCCTTGTCCTTTTTTATAATGAATTTTTAAGTTGTCTAGGTCGAAAATTCACGAAACTTCAGAAAAAAAACATATCTCGAAAAGCGAAGAACATTCATGGGGTGCTTTGGACACTGCAACTAAAGGGTGTTTTATCTCTGGGATTTCGCTTGACGGTTCTTTTTGGTACAATATTTTTGTGGTCCACTTAGCTCATGGACCCAGCCCAGGGGGGGTCATGACCCCCATGACCCTCCCCCTGGATCCGCCCTTGCATGGTGGTAGGTACATTATATCCCTGATGTTGATCTTAGATCGTTTTTACCGCGAAAAATAATAAATACTAATAAATAAAAATGCATTTATTTCAACAAAACTAAATCATTACATAGATGGGGCTTCCCTGTGAGTAATCAGAGATACTCGTGTTGGGGAATACCTCGCTCTTCCATCATGTGTTACAAGAAGTACATACTTACTTATTTATTGGTAGGATAGGTAGAAAATAAAAATAATTACTTAAGGTTAAGTACAAGCAGAATAAAGAAGTAGGTAAATTAGGTAGGTATATGTTTATACGATGGAATGGACAACAATCGGTTCCGATCAGAGCGACTCCCACCTCTCTGGTTCCGATGACCATTTGATACTAAACGAACGCGCTGAAGATATTCGGAATGTTCATATCCGTGCTTACTTACGGTTCATACTCGATTAAAGAAAAAAATCTATTTATACTTAAGGTTGAACCTACCCAACAAACAAATACGTCGTATAAGTCTTGACTTGTACGACCTAAAGTTGGATAGCAGTCTTACAATGGTAATGAGATGACTACCAGGTCCTATAGATGTCTTTAATGCAACTAATTAGTCGTGCGACGAATATGTCATAGTAAACTGGTATTAGCAACGTTGGGGAGACTAAACGATACGACGTTATATTACAGTCTTAGCTAAAACGTTTGTACGACAACGCAATAGTCATACTAACGTTATAGTCCAATAAACGTTTTGAACACACCAAATTATGTTTTTGGAAAACCTTTATACGACATTTATACAACGTGGATGTTATATAGACGTTTTCATAGTGCCGTTTATATAACAATCAGTACCTTGTTTTACAGCGGTCAATTAAATACTCTTAAATGACTGGGGTGTTTATTGACGACTCAAATATAACCTTTATATTACATGATGTCCGTTTAAAGTCCTGTCCTGACTTTAATCAAACTTGCAGTCGCATTTAAGTCAGGTATTGACTTTATAATGATTAGACGGCCATATTTTACGGAAGTTTGATGAAGCTAGCTGTCATGGCGACCATCATCATCATCATCAGGTCGTACAGAGGTAAGTGTGCGACAAAAGCAACATGTCAGACATTTTTATAAAGAAAAACTATTTTTGTTAATGAAAATATAATGATTATAACACAAAATTACGAGGGGGCATGAAAATCTGAATAGTATTCACATAGGTATATTATCATAAAACTTCAGTTCCCAGTCAAACTAAATAGCATGAGAGACAGATAAAGTAAGCAAGATGTGAAAATTTAATAACTTTAATTAAATATCATTATTTCCTTGTAGTATTTATATTACACTAAATTAAATCTTCGAACCACAAACACGTTGCGACGAACATTACTATGAATACCTAAGTCGTACAGGTATTGTCACTGGACTCAAACAAAACGTTTTAGTCATTCAATAACACCTATACGGCCACAATACAACAAACGAGTCTTTGTAAAGTTAGGATGCGACTACTGCGCGACGAAAGTGGTTATCACCTAACATTTGTACGACTGTTGAATGACGTTAACGAAGTTGGCTCGAGCTTTCTGTATGACCATTATACGACCATTTAGGTCGTATAACTGGGGCCATTTTCGCGTTTAGTAAACGTTATTATAACGTTAGTATGACTTTATTATAGCGATGTATGGTATTCAGATAACGTTTACTTAACCTTTATACGACGTTAAATTGTTACTTGGGTAATATCTGATCGCTATTGACATTTTAATTTTTTTGGTTAATCGTTTAATTTCTCATAAACTTGATCTTATAATACCTACCTATTTAGTAAAAATTGATTAAGTCGAGCGCGAAGCAACACTGCCGTACCATCTTTACTGGAACCATTTCGCCGCATTTTCAGGCCCCTATTTGAGAACCTCTGGATAAGACCAGAACGCAGAAATTTTCGTCATTCACTAAGCTATGATCACATATTAAAAATCCAAAATTTCAAGTCTGTAGGTCATTTAATTCCGAAGTTAAGCGAAAGCACGCGAAAGCAAAGTTTCGCATTTTCGACACTCACTCATGATCATCAAAATAGAACTAGTACTTCCCATAAACTCAGCGACCTGAAATTTGGTACACAGTTAGGGTTTAATGACTACATAAAGGGAAAATTATAAAAACTAGGATAATCGAAGATCTGGAGTACCTGGTGACCCTGATTAGAAAACACAAGAGACCAACCAAACTATTAGAGATCGAGACATACCGCCTTTACAAAAAATATTCAACTTGGTGGGCCGCTTCATTTGATTTTAAAAAATCGAAGGCCTGAAGTATCTGATGAAGAACCCTCGGCTGGTTTCAGCTGTATTAGAGATATGGTACCTAACGCCCCCTTCTGCTATTGGTACTTAAAAAAATCGACTGTCATTGCAAAAATCCAGCATAGTGGAACACATCTTCTAATTTAATCCAGCCTATAGCGTCCCACTGATGGGCGAATGCTGTTGAAGGGTACACAAGGAGTTTTATAAACCAGGTGCTCCATGATACCATGGCACCAATCTGTCGCCAGAACCGCTACCCATTGACGTCAACGGCCAAGACACACAACATTAACTATAATAATAAAGAAATCGCAGTAATGAACCTTAGACTTGGTACGACTTTGTCTAGATTTCATTACTTTTTAGAGATAAACAAGCAGAAGCAGTTCCATCGAGAGTTGGCCAGTTTTTTACAGAATGTTTTTGGTGAGATTTGGTTTACGTCTCTCCCTCCACAATACCTACCAACATTTATATAACTGTTAAATAGTATGTTTAAGAATAGTACCTCTCACCTATAATAGACATAAGAAAACAGAACAATCTATTAAATTAAGCCGTTTTTTTTAACCTTACAGCCGTCGTTTAGTCCTAAATTCTCCCAACCTTGCTTGTTGTTTGCCTCACCAAATCATAATTGTATTGGAATTGTAGCGGCATTACGTTCACAAGTACGATCTCATGCTTCTCCGACACAACTGAAACAAGAAAAACGTCTGGATAACGTAAGAGAAACCGTAAGAACTATCAGATATTTATTGAAATAAGATTAAGTTGGTCCACGAGGTGGACCGACGACGATCTGTTGAGGGCGCGGGAAGCCGCTGGATGCGGGCAGCGCAGGACCGATCATTGTGGAGATCCTTGGGGGAGGCAGCAGTCCAGCAGTGGACGTCTTTCGACTGAGATGATGATGATGATGAAGATTAAGATGAAGATTCACAATCACAACTGGATTACCCTCAACTGGTATGAAGCAAGATGAAGATTCACAATCACAACTGGATTACCCTCAACTGGTATGAAGCTAACTTGAAGTTGCAAGTTGTTGTAGAGTGCGCAAGAGCAACCTAGGTAGGGCTTACATTTAGATGACATTATTTTTAATCAATCCACTAAATATTATTATAAACTTTCTTTTGAGATACCTTATAATTTGTGAACTTTTTTCAAGGAGTTATATAACTAAGCTGTACCACAGAATAAATAATAGTACCTAAACATTGTGCTATCTTGACTTTGATACCTTTTTTGCAGTTCCATTTGCAATCAGATAGATCAGTAGAGACGTGCGAGTGGCGTTATGACTACAGAACATCAACATATAGATATACCTGTGACGCTGAAGATACTCCTCAAACAGAAAACACGTTACACGAGTTTGAAGATAAAAAAGAACAGAATACAAAACACGACACGATCGAGGGAATCGGGAAATCCAGAGCCGTCTTAATCGTACGTATATGGAGGCTGGCAAATAAAATATTGCTGGTACTGATCCGGGGAATCTAATATCCGACCAGAGATATTAAATTCAATCATAAATTACTACAGTGCGTTCTTACATCCTCCTGACTCGGATTTCATCTTTTTTGAAGAAGTGAAATAGAACATATCCAGATAATTTTCTTTTTTTTTGTTTCTGTCTGTTTGTCTGTTTGTACGGGCTAATCTCCGAAACTATTGGACCGATTCGAATGAAATTTTGCATGGTGGTTCTTTACATCCTTGGTCAACATCTTGGATACCTACTTTAAATCGCCGAAAATTAAAGAGTTCCCGTGGGATAGTTCAAAATTACTACGGAAAAGTCGAAAAACAACGCGGGTGTAGCCGCGGGCAGACAGCTAGTTAATAATAATTAATAACTTTAAAATTTTTTTTTGTGGCAACAAAATAAAAAGCATTTAGGTTTTCACCTTTTTTAAAAATAAATCTTTTGGGCTATATAAATAAGAACCTACTAAAATGTTTTACTATTTGCAGAATGAAGGCGAAAATACATGTGATAACGAAGTTCTCTTAAGAACTAATCTGGTATGTATCATCACTATCACTACATACATAGTATAAAACAAAGTCGCTTTCTCTGTCCCTGTGTCCCTCCCTATGTCCCTTTGTACGCTTAAATCTTTAAAACTACGCTACGGATTTTGATGTGGTTTTTTCTAATAGATAGAGGAATTCAAGAGGAAGGTTTATATCTATAATACATGCATAATATACTCAAGAATAACCCACAATAACCATTTTCCCGTGCGAAGCCGGGGCGGGTCGCTAGTTATGTAATAATAGCAGAAAAAACAACTCATTGTTAGTTTATTATTATGATGTAGCTGTTATAGAACTAGGTGCAGCGGGTTACAGGTTAATTTTAGTTGTATTCTATCTTCAGCCAATTAAGTAGGTAAGACATTTATCATGCCATGTCGGTAAAAACAAGATTTTTAGTTATTAATATACTATGTCGTGCTTAAGTACTGAAATGAAATACGAGCGAAGAGAACGAAGAGTTTGTTGATGTTTAAATTTAATAATCGCAGACATGATAAAGTTAGTTTTGGATCGACATGTGACATGTCTTCTTGAGTATGATATCTTGTCTACGGGGAAAAGCAACAAGAATCTCAAAACAAGACCAAAATGCTTAGTTGGACCTGGCTGAAGTAAAAACCTAGCTTTAGCCGAAAATAAAAACGATTTACCACCGGTGAGTGGCTAGTCCTAATCGGTATGATGAAGGCTATAGGCCTAGTTTTAACCGGCTAAAACCAGGTGTAACCCAAGAGCGGATCCAGCTTTTGCGCCGCCGCCGCCGCCGGGGCGGGGGTCACGTGGTCTTGGTCAAGTCATAAGAAGTCTTCACTTTTTAACAGATGTCGTCTGTTAGCGATTTTTACAATCTTTTCTCGAAATAATTAAATTTGATAACTCCAAAAATTTGTGTCAAACGGAAGCCCAAAGCTACACGGAACGCCCTTTATAATATTATGTAGATATGTTTAATGTTTCGCAGTTTTTATAGTTTCTATTTTTGAAATATTTCATTTTTTCCTAACTTACACAAATTCAAAGTTATTTAAAAAAAATGTATTCTACTTTTTAAGCTATTTTTGCAACTGAATCCTCATACACTTGTACTCTGAACCTTAAAATATTCGTCTTAAAATTGAAAAAATGAGGGTCAGTGAATTTTGTTTTAAAGTTTCGACTTAAAATTAAAAAATATTAAAAGGTGGTTTCATAGTTCCGAAGTAATATTCAAAACTAGGCCAGACTCTTAGGTTTTATTGATCATAAAAAAGGAACTTAATGGGGCAACTTTTGCTGAAATCGGACTGAACTTTTAAGTTGTCTAGTTCGAAAGTACGTAAAATTTCATAAAAAAAATTATAACTCGAAAAGCGAACCATTCATAGGGGTGTTTCGGACACTGCAACTAAAGGATATTTAATCACTCGGATTCCGCTTGACGCTCCTTTTTGGTACACCATGTATAAAAATATTATAACTATTTTAAATAGTGGGCCACCTAGGTCATGGCCCCAGCCCAGGGGTCATGACATGACCCCCATGACGACCCCCTGGATCCGCCCTTGGTGTCCCCGCTATTCGGCTTTTATCCGTAACATAGTCGTCCAAAAAGGACAGAGGGAGGAACTTTAGGGAATATGCATAGATTTTTTTAAATAGGTATCTGACTGAACTATTTTTCCAAAAATATCCCATAGGTACTAACACAGTGAAAACAGTAGCAATATTAACTGAAAAATTACTAGGATAAACAATTAATAAGTTAATCTATCTGTCTCTCTCTGCAAAATAGGTATCTCATTCGGACCTAAATTATTTAAAAAAATAATGACATTATTTTTTTAAATAATTTAGGTTGTATATATTCTCTGTTAAAAATAATAAATGAGAAATAATAAAGTGAAACATAAATTAATAAAAAAAGAACAATAATTCACCACCAAAAAATGGTCAGTCACCAAGTAGGTATAATACATTTAGTTAGTGGTCCAGCTTCGCCAAAATAAACCGCAAACAATCTATGGATAGCCGATTTTTTTTTTATTTGGCCTATGTTTGAGTCGAAAAAGTACGACGGACAAGCTTCACCGGACTTGAAGGATAGCCGTCTTGTGCACAGGTACCTACTTTAGGCCCAAACAATAATTTTGACCATCAGTTTCCAAAAATATTCCCATGTATGCAGATATGACGTCATATTTTTTTACATGGGATTTCTATTTCTTTTCTGAATCGTCGTTTCACTTTCTTGGATTGATTCACTCCTGCTACGGCATACGGGCGCTCTCGAAGGTCAACATGTCCAGCCGCATGTGCTGGTTACTGTAGGTACCTATGCAGCTATGTTTCGAAAACATTTCATGGACTATTATAAAACTGTGGACCGAAAAGTAATAATGTGCTATATTTTCAGAACCGGCTTAAGAAGCCGAAGCCTTTTTATTTGATACCAAACACGATAGGTTTCTGAAAAAAAAAATTCAAATACCATAATGTATAAAAAATTGATGACGTCATAATATCTGCCTCCCCATGGGAATATTTTTATGAACTGCCGGTTAAAATTATTGTTGGGACCTAAAGTACCTGTGTACCTGTGCATCGCGTCATTTCATTACATAAAAGTTAAACATTTAGACAAGCATTAAACGTATGGTCAACTTTTTTGTGGAAAGACCCTCAATATTTAACTAAATACACTCCAACAGAAAAGGACCTGCATATTAATTTCCGTGTTCACATCTTGCATCGGATAGGATCCTTCCCGACCGAAGGTGAATAAAGTGCCCAGCCAGAAGCCACAGAAGCCCGATCCATTGGAAGACTGGCAGAAGAAACGAGCGAAAGACCTGAAGAAGAGAAATAAAGGAAGGCGGTAGGAACGATCGGTATATACAAGTGTTGCTGGGAATTAAATGAACACTTCAAATTTAATCGTTTTATTTACAAAATTAAACAATGTACCTACTAGGTACCTACCAGACTTTAACCTTGAGGCAAAAAAACTCTGCGCAGAGCGGTTTGTCGCTATTTATGTGCAGCGCGGCGATTCGCTGAGAATCTGCCTAGTAGACTAGGAAACAATCTCTGAATTTTGAGACAAATCTTGTAACAACTTGCTAATAGTGTGCTTTTCGGGGGTTTTGGACATCGCTGAATCTGAAAATCGCTATTAGCAGTTCGAAAAATTACCCCTTGTACAGTCTAAAGCATTAAAAACGGACCCCCCGGTAGATGTCGTAAGCGGCAACTACCCTACATACAACTGTTAACTCATAAGGTGTATTTTTTCGAAAGTGGGTATTTTGCCTTTAGCAGGCAGTGACCTATTTCGTCCATTCTTAGTAATTGAACTTGGCTCAATGGTTACATAGAGTAAAATTTAAGTTCATAAGTTCAATTCTGGGTATTTTTTCCTGAAATTGTATACTTCTTTTTATCCTTTTTAGGGTTCCGTACCTCAAAAGGGAAAAACGGAACCCTTATAGGATCACTTTGTTGTCCGTCTGTCCGTCCGTCCGTCTGTCAAGACCCTTTTTCTCAGGAACGCGTGGAGGTATGAAGCTGAAATTTATATCAATTACTCAGGTCTACTGTCCCTTGAAGCTGTGAAAAAATCAAACTTCTAAGCCAACGCAATCAAAAGATACAGCCGTTTATGCCGCAAATTTTCGACACTTGCAAGGGAATCAAAACCTACAGGGTGCTTCCCGTGAACTCAGAATCTTGAAATTTGGTGCGAAGCAACGTCTTATAGCATAGATAAAGGAAAAATTACGAAAACCATAAATGTTTAGTTACATCACATAATATTTTTTTTTTTAATAATTTTAACCTTACTACCCATTTCCTCATAAACGCGTAGAGGTATTAAATTGAAATTCATACCAAATACTCAGGTCTGTAATACCTTTAAGCTGTAACAAAATCAAACTTCTATGTCAACGCAATCAAAAGAAACAGCAATTTAAGCTGCATATTTTGAAACTCGCAAGTACTCGCAAGGGAATCAAAACCTAAAGGGTACTTCCAGTCGACCTAGAATCTTGAAATTTGGCATGAAGCAACGTTTTATAGCACACATAAAGGAAAAATTCCGAAAACCTTAAATTTTTAGTTACATTACAAAATATATATTTTTTAATAAATTGTATTTCATAACGTGCAATCATTGCGCAAACATTTTTCAGACGTCATCATAGATCCTATTATTCATTCCTCCCATGCAGCATTGTTTGTTGAAAACTGGGGATGTCGTAGAGACACTTTTGAACTTGATGGTTTTTATGAGGTGTGCAGAGTAGATGGTCCAGCTGTATCTAATGCAAATCCAGGTTGGGGATCTATCGCGTATGTACGTCGCAATCTTAAGGATGCCGTGACAGATGGATCATGTAAAAGATATTATTTAAATAACCCAGGCGCTGCAAACGGCCATTGTGAATGCTTGCATTTTGAAATGTTTAATATCAGAGTGATAACTGTATATAGGTCACCACAATGTCAAATTAATGTTGCAATAGAATGTATAAATACAACAATATTCGGCAGCAACCTCAATATGTACACTTCATCTTCTCGTCTGATTGTTGTGGGAGACTCAATATAGATTTTAGAATGAATCCCCAAAATGGAATTTCCACATATTTTTCATCCATAAACATGTTTCCGTTAATAAACAGTAGCACTACACGAAGTTGTACAACTATTGATAACGTTTTTTCGAACTTCAATGTTCAATGTGGTACTATTCATAACTTTTTCAGTCACCATTTACAGGTCTGGTTCAAATTTAATACTTAATTAATATTTTTGAACCAGATTTCTAAATAGTGACTAAAAAACTTAGTAAATAAATAACTTTAATAAAAGAACTTTCGCAAGTCTGCTGCAAGGCTAGTATAAGTGTTTCAGTTATATTATAGATAAATGATATGTGTTAATATAAAATAAAGGATTACTTAAACGATAAAGAGATCTTTGTCTTAAATTTATGCTCCTCCATCTTTCCCCATTGTAATGTTATGAATTTCATTTTGCAATAAGATTACCATAGTTATGACTCGATTGTCGTAATGAACGAACTTTGTAAACCTTGCAGGTTTGTACGGAACCCTCGGTGCGCGAGTCCGACTCGCACTTGGCCGGTTTTATTTTATTTAAATTATATCAATAAACTGTAACTAAAATACTATTTTGTTTATTAGGTTTAATGAAAATCAAATTTAAAGAAAATAAAAGACTATATGGTTACATTTTTACTTTATTCCTTATCTAATATTTATATTAATATCTAAGTTAGTATAAATGAATTTACAACAGTTATCGGTAAAATATATAGATAGGTATATAGGTGTATATTTTCTATTAAGAGAGAACAAACATGTTATATTTGCTATCGATAACAATTTACATCTCTCTTGGGACATATAAAAAGTTAAAATTAAAAAGATTATAGACTATACATAGCACGAACTGCAGGCAGCATGACATCTTTTAATATTTCCAAATAATCATCACTATTCGTGCGGCTTCCCACTTCAACTAAGTCTTCAGGAACTACAGACATCCAAGCCCAATAACCTGAAAATAATAATATTATGATAAGTAAGTAAATAAACTAATATTTTGATCGTTACCTGTTTTGGTAAAAATATATACTTAACTGGATAAAATGTATTTTCAATAGTAAGTAAATAAAGTATTTATATAAATAAAAAGGAGAAAGAAAATAAGAAGAACATTAACAAGGAGAGAATAGGTATTTTTAAATAAGTAAACAAATTTTTTTTATAAATTTTTTCGAACAAAAATTGCTTGCTTACCCAAGGATATTCTGCCTCATTTGTATAACATTCAGAAGACTATAATGTTCTCCTATTCTTCTCCACGGAATTTTTCCTCACATCTTTGTCAGATTTGTAGCACTTTTAGTTGGTGAAAATTTTAAATCTTTTATCCATCTGCACACCGTATTTCTCTGTAAAAGATAATGATTAATTACATAAATAAATTAAACCGTTATATTATATCACGTTAATAATATCAATACACAACATTAATTACAAAATAACCTAAAGACTTACCGAGACGGTTATTTTAATTCCATTAATTTGTTTCCGCAGAACAGATTTGTCGTAGCCTTAAGAAAAACACTCAAATGAAGCATGATGTAATAATTAATAATATAATTATAAAATTTTAAACGCAAGATGCACACCTTTTGTAATGGCTGACTTATCCTATTGAATATTTTCATTTCAACGCTTATTACTTTTTATTTATATTCACTTACCCACAATTTTATTTTGTTATCTATTAACTTCGCCTTCAAACATCTCGTCAGCACTCGGCGGTCGTCGGAATAGTTCGTAGACGTAGACAAATGCAACAAGACACTACGTTATTTGAGACGGTTCATAACAAGCGCTGTGGCTCAGTGGTAGGATCACGAGCGGCTGAGACGGCGATGTTTGCGTAGTTGGGATGGGAGTTCGAACCTCCATCCCTGCGATTTATTTTATATAAAATAAAAAAAAAACTTTACTGATTGCGATATACGACGAAAGAAATAAATCAATTTGAAACCACAAAAACTGGCTAGACGAGATGGAGCAGTGTGTGTGTGTGAGGAGCGTTTATCTACCTATTGAGAACGACAGCTATATGCTAGCAAGTAGCTGTTGTTGTTCGTTTATTTGTAAAGTGTGGGGGTCGATTTCTCTGCAGGAGACTGTACATAAAATCCAAAATGGCGGCCGGAAAAAAAAATCATACCATATGTATCAAATGAAAGGGAATCATGAGTAGATTACAAATAAGTATATAAATAACATATTGCTATATCCATCCCCCCTGGTTCAAGTTATTTTCAGTGGTCAAATTTTCTTCTCTCTCATTTTTACAAGGTAAGAAAAAATTACACTACTCGCATGCGTTAAGTTGCTTGTTTACGAATCTTTTTAGCTAAATTTATTTTTCGTGTATATTTCAGGATATTTCTAAGTAATGATAAAAAAAATAATTTACAAATATTGACCGATAAGTTTTGAATCTCGTAACGCTACTTTTGAAAAATTGTTTTTAAAATAACCGGGGGGGGGGCGGATATAGCAATCAATATCAATACATATAATAAAACAGTAGAACCCCGTTTGTCTGTACATTGAAAGTAATTGACTAAAATAGAGTCAGGGCGGTAGGAGAAGACCAACAGAACACAAATATACTTATTTGGAATTTTTTGTCTGTCTGTCTGTCTGTCTGTCTGTCTGTCTGTCTGTTTGTTCGAGCACATCTTCGTAACCACTGGATGGATTTTCATGCGGTTTTCTTTAATTGATTTGGCATATTTCAGGGCAGTGTATAGGCTTTGTTTCATCGAAATCGGTGAAGTAGAAAAAAAGTTATAGTCGATTTAATTTTCTTTAAATTACAAAGTCGACGCGGACGGAGTCGTGGGCATCAGCTAGTATGTTATATATTTGTATTCTACTCATGATTCCCTTTCATTTGATACCCCACATGGTATGTTTAATTTTCTTTTTTCTTTCGCTTGTATTGTGAAAAGCGGCTCCCACCTCTCTGATTATGAATGATAAAATAACAGAATTGTATACCACACAGATCCATAGGTACATTCATATCACGTGTACATAAAGTAAACAGTAATGTTGAAGCAGCGGAAAAACACCTCATTATTCCCATGGGAAAAATGTGAAATGCGGGCGGAGCCGCGCACATCTAATGTAACAATAATACACAGATTATAGACAGATTGAACTTTTTACATGGAAAATGATTTTAAAAGGATATTGAGAGCGTAGGTGGTCTGCGAAGGGAGGGACTGAGAATTGGTTGTCTAAATTCGGTGGAAAACGGGTAATTTTTTAGGACTTTGGCAAATCATTGTTTTTTTCAAAATAGTTTTATGTAAAAAAATCTATGGCAGTATTCAGGAAGTAAATAGGAAAAATTGCTGCCGAGCAGCTACGCTCTTAAGGTACCTACTTATTGATAATGCGATTAAAATACAGAGTCCTAATGATTGGAAAACAATGGCTCTAACTACTTGGTCACTGACGCTCTCTACGTTACGACACGTAATGTCTAAAGTCCAAACTAATGGTCAAGAGTGAAAAGAAAATCTTCAGTTCTACACAACATTTTTTCCTACAGTCTCTGTTGCCTATATATTCCCTCTACCCACGATCAATACAAAATTATAGATGAATATGAGGTGAATAGATAGCAAGTAAGTTCAACTCACGCTTGTTTTCATTAGTTCATTACAATGGGTTAATATAATGTCGGTGCAGTTTTATCATTTCGGTGGACCAATGATTCATTACGTTGGTTATAAAAATAATATCATTTTAGTGAACACTGGCATAATTTCTGTTGACGCTTATCATTTTTGTGGTCCTAAACAATATGACAATCTTATATTAGTCAATACTGTTAAAGTCTGACCAAAGGAATAAAAAGTAGGTACCTACCTATTTTATTTATGCCACACGGTATAGCTAGCCAAACTTTTTTTTCGAATTTATTCAAAAGTGGCCTCTGTTTCATACGGTCGTATTATCAACGTGGTCATTTTGCTCTGTAGACTACCCACTCCTAATTGTTCAAATTAATTATCACATCACACATCCATCTGTCACACGTCCATCTCTGGGTCACGGATTCACATACCGTATACAAATAACTCAATCAAACGGTCCATACGTCAAACCCGTGAACGTGATGCTGCTTGGGGGACTGGTCTGCTCTAGTCGATTGCCGGTTGTTTTTTTGGTTTTTCTGGTTATGCAATTTAGTTTTTCTACTTTGACTGGTTGCCTTCCTCTAATTGCATATTTCGTTTGCACTCTTAATTTATATTAATCAAATTGTATAAAATAAATAATTATGTAAAAATATTTTAAAAAGATGCAACGCCTGTGGAGTTTCTTCCGGAGAGTTCTTCTCCACAGAAGACAGCCAAATCGTGAGCTCTCCTCGACGTCGAAAAGTGATTTGTAAAATCTTACTTCGAATAAACACATTTTGAACTTGAACTTGAACTCGGTCCAGTAGTTATTGAGGAAATAGACGCTGACAAACGGACGGACAGAAACCCGAGTAATTCTATAAGGGTTCCATTTTTCGTTTTTGAGGTACGGAACCCTAAAAATAACTATAGTAAATAAGGACAAAAATAGCGAAATTGATATCTTTAATTAAATGCACTAAAGTTTCAGATTATTACAAAAAATTTAACATACCCTTATTTTTGCTATCTCTTTCCCACGCATACGGATTATCAATCTCTCTCATGTTACATAATTCTGTATCTAATTTAAAAAGCCATAGGTATTTTCCACATAACTTATCATTTTGAAGTGGTCATGCTGAAAAAATTGATTTTCCAATTATACTTGTAGGTACTTGTACCAAATTCTAATTTTACTGACATATAATTTTGAAAGTCATGCTGTAAAAATTATAAATTAAATGGAAATTAAAAATTACTTAACCACTAAAGCTAATAACCAATTTAATTGTTTAATAATTTAGATCACGCATCTTTTTAATAACTATCCGCCTCAGAGCTGTTGCCTGTTTCGACTCCTTCACTATTATTAAAAATTTTTAGAGGAATGGTCATTTTTAGGGTTCCGTAGCCAAGTGGCAAAAAACGGAACCCTTATAGAATCGTCATGTCTGTCTGTCTGTCTGTCTGTCTGTCTGTCTGTCCGTCCGTCCGTCCGTATGTCACAGCCACTTTATTCCGAAACTATAAGACCTATACTGTTGAAACTTGGTAAGTAGATGTATTCTGTGAACCGCATTAATATTTTCACAAAAAATTAGAAAAAAAACAATAAATTTTGGGGGTCCCCATACTTAGAACTGAAACTCAAAAAAAATTTTTTCATCAAACCCATACGTGTTGGGTATCTATGGATAGGTCTTCAAAAATAATATTAAGGTTTCTAATATCATTTTTTTCTAAACTGAATAGTTTGCGCGAGAGATACTTCCAAAGTGGTAAAATGTGTGTCCCCCCCCCTCTAACTTCTAAAATAAGGGAACGATAAAACTAAAAAAAATATATGATGTACATTACCATGCAAACTACCAACGAAAATTGGTTTGAACGGGATCTAGTAAGTAGTTTTTTTTTTAATACGTCATAAATCGTAAACCGCAATTTCCCTTTCACTATTACTAAAACATCGATCAAAGTTACAACGAACTACAAGAACTTTTATATTATGTTACTTGCTGATTCGGAACCCTTCATGGGCGAGTCCGACTCGCACTTGGCCGCTTTTTTTAATGTTTCACTTCTTTTAAGAGTTTGTTGCATTAGATTTTTTTTTATTGATTCTAATTAAATTTAACCCTATTATTAGGTACTAGCTTTCCGCCTCGCAACTCCGCCCGCGTTAACAGGTTTTCCCGTGGGAAAGAAGTATTATCCCGCGGTAAAAAGTAGCATATGTGTTTATTCTGATGTAAAAGCTATATTATTGTATAGTTTCATTAAAATGCGTCCAGTAGTTCTAGAGATTAGCGTGTACAAACAGACAGACAGACGGATATTTATTTCAAAACTTGTATAGAAGAAGATAGATAGATAGAAGAAGAAGACCAGCTGTCCGTCCACGGCTACGCCCGTGTTGTTTTTTTACTTTTTCGTGCAGTTTCCCGTAGGAAAAAGATATTTTCCCGCTGTAAATACTAACATGCAAAATTTGTGATATGTTTTATATCCCCTTGACTCGGGCTGTAGCATTTTTTTAATGTGATCTTCTTCTTTTGTATTTTTCTGCTCACACTAGAAATAATGTTATACGAGTAACTGTAGAAACTTTTTGATTTTTCCGATCACGGTTTCTCGTAGTAATGAGATATTTCCCCGTGGAAAAACGTATCTAAGATGTTGAACGGGGATATAAGGAACCACCATGCAAAATTTCATTTAAACCGGTCCAGCAGTTTCAGAGATTAGCCCTTACAAACAGACAAACAGGGAAACAAAAAAATTAAAAAATATCTGGTGGTTTCTATTTAACTTTTTACATCCAACTGACTTGGTTTTTAGAAAAAAAAAGTGAGAGCTATTATCTATGAGAGCATTGAAGCGCGGGCTGCGCATTCGCCGTTATGTGGATGCACCTTTAGAGTGTTACATGTGATTTTAGTAAAACCTGACCAGAGAAATAAAAAAATCTTGTCTGGGAGCGCCATGTCTATATTTTTCATTACAGAAAGTCCCTATCCATTCCACACTTGGGCTGTCTCTGTCGGTAGGTATAAGAAAATAGCAAAAGAATT
Organism: Teleiodes luculella; assembly: GCA_948473455.1. Classification (NCBI taxonomy): domain Eukaryota; kingdom Metazoa; phylum Arthropoda; class Insecta; order Lepidoptera; family Gelechiidae; genus Teleiodes; species Teleiodes luculella. The sequence continues at coordinate 5,350,481 of OX419591.1, read as the reverse complement.
TGCAATTAAAACCATTACAGCAATGAACCGCAAAATGACTTGCGGCCCATATAGCCTAGTAGGTACGTGGACTCTCTCTTCAATCGGTCCTTCACTGCTGAGGATCGTGACTCCGTTTAATTCCGTCAACCAGTTGTTTCCATCGGTCCCGTTCTGTAACTTGGTGGAGTGCGTCGCTGACAGGATGCTGACAGGTATTTTTAGTTCCTCCGCTATTTGGTCCGACCATCGTTTGTAACTCTGGGTCTTTTTCCTTCGATTTTACCAGTCACCACTAGGCGTTCCAATTTGCTGGCGGGCGTGGACTAGGTAACGAAAAAACCGAAATACATTACACAGAGAGTTGGCCGGTATAGTAGAGTACTACGGTCAACTGCAAATACCTATAACTTACATCCTCGATCGCCTACCTAAGTGTAAGTTATATATTTTGAGTGTACTCCATGGGCTGGGGCTTTAGGGAGGTTTTCAGCTGTTCCTTCGGCTTTGCAAAAACTGATAGGAAATGTATCACAGTCATCGGATCTAATAATTTTCTCTTTGTGTTCAGCTACACCCCCTTTATCACCCACAAACAGTTTTTAGGGTTCCGTAGCCAAATGGCAAAAAACGGAACCCTTATAGATTCGTCATGTCTGTCTGTCTGTCCGTCCGTCCGTCCGTCCGTATGTCACAGCCACTTTATTCCGAAACTATAATACCTATACTGTTGAAACTTGGTAAGTAGATGTATTCTGTGAACCGCATTAAGATTTTCTTACAAAAATAGAAAAAAAACAATAAATTTAGGGGGTCCCCATACAATGAACTGAAACTAAAAAAAAATTTTTTCATCAAACCCATACGTGTGGGGTATCTATGGATAGGTCTTCAAAAATGATATTTAGGTTCCTAACAACATTTTTTTCTAAACTGAATAGTTTGCGCGAGAGACGCTTTCAAAGTGGAAAAATGTGTGTCCCCCCCCCTCTAACTTCTAAAATAAGAGAATGATAAAACTAAAAAAAAAATATGATGTGCATTACCATGAAAACTACCAACGAAAATTGGTTTGAACGAGATCTAGTAAGTAGTTTTTTTTTAATACGTCATAAATCGTAAACAGCAATTTACCTTTCACTATTATTAAAACTTCGATTAAAGTCACAACGAACTACAAAAACTTTTATATTAAGTTACTGGCTGCTATGGAACCCTTCATGGGCGATTCCGACTCGCACTTGGCCGCTTTTTTTTTTAATAACAATTCAATGTACAGACACGCCGATTCTTCTCTCTTTCCAAACAAAAATTCTACACTGGAGAAGTTGATATTTTTTACGTTTCCGAGAAAAGTTGCTGAAAACCATTGACTGGGCATTTCCTTCAGTTATTTTTGCTAGGCTGTTACTTACACCACGTAATATTGCATAATATGTTTGTCTAAAAGAACGACGGTGGAAGTTCCGTAGGTACTAAAATAGTGTAACTATAGGTACAGAAGCCAGCACATGCGGTTGGACATTTGCACTACGAAATTCATTCCTACCGCTACGGAATACGGGCGCTCTCAAGGTCAACATGTCCAGCCGCATGTGCTGGTTACTGTACTTAAGTAGGACGTCCATGACTAAAATACGCATGTGTAACTATGTTACTAACGTTATGATGATATTTCATACAAAGAAGTTGGGACAGAAGCCACCAGAAGACAGTTGGATAACATAGAGCCTACTATAGGCTTCTGTCCCAACTTCTTTCTGACAACTCATATATGATAACACCGTGACCGATCGCTATGGACATCCTTGGGGAGTAATTACTGTACGTGCTATCGTCAGGACTAGGTATGGAATGGTACTGGTAATGATACCCTTAGTCCTGCCGGGATGGACGCCTACAATCTTAAATTATGATGAACACATGACAGTCGATGTGTGACTAATAAGCTGAGTACATAATTTTAATTTTGTAGCCATGCTGGTCTATCTCGCCTTGACACCATGTCGAATTCCATAATAATTGCAAAATCATTGTTTTCGAAATAATCAGAAAATGGCTTCTACAAATCTGCTTGATGTCAAAGAGAACGGTCAAGATGTATTTGCAGCTTTTGTTATGTAGTACATTCATATCAGCTGGACTTACTCAGGTAAACACAGAATATACACAATAAACTTACGTACCTACAGCCTATAATAACATAAATTATATATAATATTAAAAATTGACCATAAAATAATTATAGATAAAATTATTATGAAGAATAAAAAAACAGTAGGTAAGTAAGTAAGTTCCAAGTGTTGTTGTTGAGGCGCAGTGAATATGTTAAACATTGACAAAAACATTAACTTATGCATATAACTATTAAGATTTAACACGGGATATTTACCGTGGTATTTGTTTTAATTCTTAATAGTTATGAAAACAACCGTGAAAGTTTTAAAAAGTATACATACATTAACTATTTTAAAAACACAATACCTATATTAGACCGATTGCTATCAACATAAACACTACATTTGTCTCATATTCTGTTTTTAGAACGTAATTTTTTTTGTAATTCTTTTATATAGGGTTCCATATTCAAAAATAGTGTTAAAGTATCTTCTCACTCTGACTTTCATTTAAATACTTATACTTTAAATACCTAAATAGCAAATCCAAGTTAATTTAAAAAGAGCTCGAGCCCTTTAAAAGGCTTCAAGCCTTTTTTGAGCTGAATTTTTTTAAGGCTCGAGGCTTTTTGGACTAAGAGCCCAATAATGTAACACGTTGGCTACTTTTTACCGTGGGAAAATACTTCTTGTCCACGGGAAAACCCGCGGGGCGGAAAGGTATTTTAAATGAGATTGACGTTGAAAATATACAACTGGATTTAACCCTTAACTCGTATGAAGCTTGAAGTTACTGGTCAGTGGTCGAGTTATTGTGTGACATTTCGGCAAACGAGTTCTGGGCCTGAATAATACTTAGTAATATAGTTACACTATAAACAAGGACTGCGCTGACAGGACGTAAAAGCGAGCAGATAACTATATTACTAAGTCCATGTGAATAATAGGCCGAATATTAAGAAATCGATTCGTCTGAGTTCACCCCTTATAATCGGTTATTAATTTATAATAGTAACACTATATAATAGTTCTGCATGTTGGCCACTGCGTGGCGCCTCTTTCACTGCTATCTGTCAGCCCCTATGGCCGCTCTTGCTACTGTAAGTTATTGTTTTTAAATCGTTTTCCATCGACGTATTAATTGAATATCATAGTATCTATTTTGGTGTACAAATATATTGAAGTATATTTTACCGCCAGACCCTGTTTTATTTTCACATCCACCGACAACCTCGCTTCCATTGCCCAGGCTCAAACTTAGAGGTTATTGGCACCAGGCTTGTTGTGAAGAATCAAGAGTGGATTGTGGATGGAATAACGAGTAACGGGCTGGTTGGTATTGGAGATCTGTGGCAGCGCTGTAGTGTGCGCTTGGCTGCGGCGATATTTGGATTTGGACAACGTGTGTCGTTGGATCCTGACTTTGGACGTGACGGTGTGTCAACGTGGCCAAGATGTCAAACGAGGGCAATGTGGGTTTTGCTCTGTCGTCTGGAAATGCGATTGAAAAGCTCAGAGGAACAGATAACTATCATACTTGGAAGTATCAAATGAAAATGCTTTTGACCTTGGAAGGATTATGGAATGCAGTCGAAGGTACGGACACGGATGTCACTCGTGTGGGGCGCGCTCTCGCCCGCATTGGTTTGAGTGTAAATTCCTCGTGTTATCAGCATATTCGAGATGCCAAGACGGCAAAGGAAGCTTGGAATAACCTTAAAACTGTATTTGAAGACCATGGTTTATTCAGAAGAGTGCTGTTACTTCGCAAGTTGCATAAGATGGAATACAAAGAGTTTAACTGCATGTCACTATACATTGAGAATGTGATGAATGTAGTTCACCAACTCGCTGATATCGACAAAGTGATTGATGATAAGGAAATTGCAGAACTTTTACTAAGTGGCCTGCCTGAAGACTATGATGCCTTAGTCTCTAATCTTGCAACTGCATGTTTGACTTCTGAATTGAAGAGTGAACTGGTACGCGCCCGTCTTCTTCAGGAGGAATCTAGAAAAAGAAAAAATGATTCTACGGAGGAAGCTGCTTTCTTTTCAGGTTCTAATAAAAGGCATGTATCTAGTGGGGGTACACAACGGAAGAAAATTGTCTGTCACTATTGTAACAAAATTGGTCATGTTAAATCAAAGTGCTTCAAACTGAGACGTGACAAGAAAGGTGACATGAACTTCAACCGCTCGCTCCTTGCCACAGATACTTGTGCTTCAGCTTTCTTTGTGAAGACCGATGAGTGGTATGTTGACTCTGGTTGCTCTAATCACATGTGCAACAATAAGCAGCTGTTGACCAACCACAAAGACTTTGAGGACCGTGAAAACAAAGTGATGCTTGCTAATAATGAGAAGATTACGGCTGAAGGAGTTGGTGAAATAAAATTAAAGGACTCTATTACTATTGAAAAGGTATTATATGTTCCTAGTTTATCTGCAAATTTATTGTCTGTTAGTAGATTAGCACAGAGCGGCTTTACTGTGATATTTAATAGTGATAGTTGTAAAATCTATAATAGTTGTGAAATCTATGGCAACCCTATTACCTCTTGCATAAATTATAATGGGCTTTATAAATTGAATGGGTGTAGTCGAGACAGATCTTCGCAAGAAGTGCATTCTTCGATGTTCTTGCGTGATAGGCAAGAAATACAGAGTGCTAATGTTGCTGCTTCTGTTCAGCCAGCTGAGCTCTGGCATAAGCGTCTGGGGCATCTAGGAGTTAAGGGGATGTCTGCTTTAAGGGATGGACTTGCATCTGGTGTAATGTTTCAGGTTTGTAACCCTAACCTCGAGTGTGAGACCTGTCTACTTGGGAAGCAAGTCGCATTGCCGTTCCCCGTGGGCGAGGCAACACGTGCTCTTAAACCCTTAGAGATCATACACTCCGACGTTGCTGGTCCCATGCAGCAGTGCAGCTTTGGTGGGGCGAAGTATCTCGTGACGTTCACGGATGACTACACAAGAAAATCATATGGATATCTCATGAAGAGGAAATCAGAGGTAATTGATCATTTTATTAATTTTAAAAATGAGGTTGAGAAACAGTTGGGTTTATCAATTAAGGTTCTGCGTTCCGATAATGGGTCAGAGTACTGCAATTCACGGTTTGATGCTTTGTTAAAGAAAGAGGGGATTGTTCATCAGAAAACCGTACCTTACTGTCCTCAGCAAAACGGTGTTTCTGAACGCTTGAATAGAACACTCATGGATAAGGCTAGGTGCTTAATGCTGGGAGCTGGTCTCTGCACGCGCTTTTGGGGAGAGGCAGTCATGACTGCAATCTATTTGAAGAACAGGTCGCCCACAGTCGCTTTAGCAGGACACACACCTGAAGGTTTGTGGACTGGGTTGAAGCCGGACCTTGGTCACCTTCATGTTTTTGGGTGTATTGCATATTCACTTATCCCTAAAGTAAAACGCCTTAAGCTTGACGCGAGGAGTAAGATGTATATATTTGTTGGCTATAGCGATACTACTAAAGGCTTTAGACTCTTGGACCCATTGAACCCTCATAAAATAGTTGTGTCAAGGAATGTTGCCTTTTTAGAAAATAAATTTTATAAAGATTTTACTAATAACTCAATGAAGTGTATTAATAATGATGAATTTTTATTTTATGAGTATGACATGACATCTGTTGATAATGATAATATTAATAATAATGACTTTAATTCTTCAACCAAAGATAATATAGATAATAATGTTACTAGTCAAACAAATAAATTTAAGTGTACTAATGAGGATCCTGTGGCTTTTTCAGATAGCTGGGAGGCAGAGTATTGCTCGGTCGACGAGGACGATCATGGCGACAGCGAGGCTGGGTCGGCTGACTCGTTCCATGAGCCTGTAGAGTTCTCAGGGGAACCGTCGCCTGCAGGGGAAGTTCCTTCTGCACCTCAGACACCCGCCGTGCACTCATCGAGGCCTGCTCGTCCCACTAGGGGTAAACTTCCCTCAAGGTACAAAGATTTTGAGACTGATTTTTCAATGGTTGCGCGAGACCTACCATCCAGCGTCGTAGAACCGCTATCTTACAAAGAGGCGATTTCTGGCCCAAACAAGGCAGATTGGATTGCTGCTATGAAGAGCGAGTATGAATCACTGCAATCCAATCAGGTGTGGTCTTTGGTGGACAGGCCACCTAATGTTAATATTGTTAAAAGCAAATGGGTCTTTAAATTAAAATATGATGCTTCTGGTAACTTTTATAAATTTAAAGCGCGCCTAGTTGCCATGGGTTTCACTCAGGTTCATGGTGTGGATTATGAGGAGACATTTTCACCTGTTGTAAGAAAGTGTTCCTTAAGAATTTTGTTTGCTTTGGCTTGTGAGCTTGATTTAAAAATAGATCATATAGATGTTACAACTGCTTTTCTTAATAATGAGCTTAAAGAGACCATATATATGGAGCAACCAACAGGCTTTAATAATGGTAATACTAAAAAGGTATGTTTATTAAGAAAAGGCATCTATGGGCTTAAACAAGCTAGTAAGCTCTGGAATGATAGAGTTGATAAGTTTTTGGGTGAAAATGGCTTCTATAAGAGTAAATGTGAACCATGTGTGTACACTAATAAATTAAATAGCAATAGTTTAATTGTAATCGCCTTATATGTTGATGATTTTTACATATTTTATAATAATAATAGCGCTAAAGAGCGGCTTATTAATTTGTTAATGAAAGAATTTAATTGTAAAAATTTGGGGCACTTGAAAAATTGTATCGGAATAAATGTTGTAAGTGGTAATGGTTGTGTAAGGCTAGATCAGAGAGAGTATATCAAAACACTTCTTAAAAGGTTTGGTATGGAGGACTGCAAGCCAGTGTCAACACCCATGCAAGTAAATTGTAAGTTTGAGACTGATTCTGAAAACTTGTGTGATGATAAGTACCCATATCGTGAGCTCATGGGGTGTCTAATGTATTTATCGGTTTGCACTAGGCCGGACATTTCATTTGCTTGCAGTCAGCTTAGCCAATATAACAGTAAATTCAATAGGAGTCATTGGCAGGCAGCGAAACGCATTTTGAGGTATCTAGCGGGTACGTTGGACTATGCTCTACATTTTAGAAAAAGTAGTAAAATATCTTTAACAGCTTATGCAGATGCTGATTGGGCCAATGACCCCTTAGACAGGCGCTCGTACACAGGGTTTGTTGTTGTGTTAGGTGGTAATACGATAAACTGGGAGTCGCGTAAACAGCGCTGTGTTGCCCTCTCTAGTACGGAGGCAGAATATCTGTGTATAAATGATGTGTGTAAAGATATCTGTTTTATCAAAAACCTTATATTTGAAGTTTTTAGTATGAAATTCAATACTGTTGTTTACAATGATAATCAGAGTGCACATAAGCTTGTAGAGACGAGGGAATACAGCCATAAACGCACCAAGCATATAGATGTTAGGTATCACTTCATAAAGGACTTAGTACATAGAGAGAATATAGTTATTAAATACTTACCCACCGACCAAATGATCGCCGATGTGCTAACCAAACCTTTGGGCGCAGGCAAACACTCTACATTTATACATAGCATGAATGTTAGTAAATAAGTAGGAAACAGTGTAATGAGTCATTTATTTTGTATTTTATACTTTTGAGTTTCTTTGTATGCTATGTATGTGTGATATGAATGACCTAATGGTGTCATGATGGCATGCTATTTGCACATAAGTAAATTGGCATGCTGTCATGCTATAATACTGAGAATAGTCTCTGTACAGGTAAACATTTTGTAAATGTTATGTCTAATGTAATTGAAGTTATATTAGAATCACGCCATGTTGTAGAGATGGTATCTCGAACAGTATTTTCATTGAGTTTGTATGTACTAAAAATTGTAGAGCGTATTGTGCATATTATAAGGTGTGAGGGGAAGTATTAAGAAATCGATTCGTCTGAGTTCACCCCTTATAATCGGTTATTAATTTATAATAGTAACACTATATAATAGTTCTGCATGTTGGCCACTGCGTGGCGCCTCTTTCACTGCTATCTGTCAGCCCCTATGGCCGCTCTTGCTACTGTAAGTTATTGTTTTTAAATCGTTTTCCATCGACGTATTAATTGAATATCATAGTATCTATTTTGGTGTACAAATATATTGAAGTATATTTTACCGCCAGACCCTGTTTTATTTTCACATCCACCGACAACCTCGCTTCCATTGCCCAGGCTCAAACTTAGAAACGTCACCGTGAATTTTTTAAAGTAAATGTGGAGTTTCAGCCCAGTCCACTTCTTTTAATATTATTACTGAAGTAGCGTCAGCAAGAAAATTTTATTTTTTGCAGGGCTTGGTCCATTTTGGTTTGTCTCCTGGGCGATTATTTGAGAATGTGCAAATCACTGTTCCGGACGTAAATAACATATTGGAAATTACATTTTACAGAATATGTATCACTTTTCATATGCACCCATGTGTACTCTATATGGCGCAATAGTTATAACTTTGCTATGTATTTAAATTCTATAAGAATTTCATCATTAAAAGCCGAAAATCTAATTACCAGTCGTGTCCCTTTTCCCCGATTTTGCCTTATTTTATCAAATTTCTCGGTAAACACCTTGAAGAATGCAAGTCAACTAATAGATTCCATAAATGTAATGTTCGATGTTATTACATAACAGAAAGCAGGCAATGAAAGATCATATTTTCCTTAATTTAATGTACTCTAAAAAATGTCCTAGGGCTACCCCCTAATTACCATTTGATAAGATTGTCACCTTAACTAATTTGCTTATAACGGTCCTACACTTCTTCTTAATACTTCATCGGATGGGTCGTTGACCTTACTTGTTAGTCAGCTGGAACAAATGTGTGAATGAACGGTTTTGCTGTTCCAAAATTACAATCTTCACGCGCTGAGAGGATTTTGTTTTTTGGACGGCTGCATCCCATTTCTCTGTTTGTGGTTAGTGGATTAACATATTTCACTTTATTTTGCTATTATTATAATCTCCTTAGTGTTTACTTTCAGTACAGACGTAACAGTAATTTCTGTTTATTATAATAAAGCTACAAAAAAATAAAATGTTCAAATTCTAATTACCATAAAGGCAATTACCGTTTTAAACGTTCATATATTAGCAAACGGTGATGAGCCTACATGAATGGTTATGATAAGCATTGATGACTTGTTGAGAATAACATAATCAAAATCACATAAAAACGTTTTTTCTTAATTAAAAAGTTTCTAATCCTGAAGATTTTTTATAAACTACAGGTATTTATCCCATTTTATTGAGCATACGTCATCCCACTTCTGACGTCGAAGAAAAGAAATAAACATGACGTATGGTCTTATTGTGATAAGTCCACCTTTGTCAGGGCTTCTTCTTCTTTTTCCCGGCCTAGTGCCAGGGTCGGCTACTCAATCTCCTCCACTTTACCCGGTATTCAGCATCCGCTGGTATGGGATCGTTTTCTTTCACATCCACTTTCATGACGTCCAGCCAGAATTTCTTAGGTCTGCCACGATTTTTAGGGTCTTGAACAGTAATCTCCCTGCCTGTTCGAGGCATCTATTCCCTAAATAGTTTAACGAAATGCGTTTTATATAACCAAACCATCGGAGACAATTTTCTTGCAGCCATCAGCCAATCCGCTATGTCACAGACTTCGAGGGTGCCACGGATGTGCAAATTATGGACAACATTTATTTGCGTTACGAAACGTATCCAGCGCAAAATCATGACAATCAAACAACATGTCTTCCGATGACAAGTCAGGTCTCGCTGCCATATAATAAGACTGCTCGAGTGATTCTTTTACAGAAAGCCCTTTAGTTTCACATATTAGTGTCACTAAGGAAGCTTGTTCGTTTCCGCTACAAATTCGAATCTGACTTGGAGTCGGGGTCTATGCTGCCACTCTTGCCGGGTATTTTCGCAACATTTAGTTTTAGACCACTGTTCTCTAGCGCATCTTTCCGTTGGTTCACCTTATGTTTATACAGAAACTGTTCTGTCCTCATCCGTTAGTGCAATGTTATCCATCAGCAGAATACATCACAAGTCACAGAGATGGCTCATACGGAAAGGACTCAGTGCTGAGCCTTGGTGAATACCAACTGTGATTGAGAATGAATTAAAATCTGCTCACTATGGATTCTGAGCTTATCTTAATTAAAAACACCGCTTAGATGCTATTATGGTCGATCGAGATCTATTCAAGTATAACATCCAAACGTAATCAATATGCCATAAAGGGAAATTAGCATGGAAAGAAACTAAGTCACTAGCGCTTTGGTTCATCTTTCAGATTACGCACAGCAAAGTTGTGGAACGATTGGCTAGCAGCGTCTGCATTGCCGAGTGCTTTTAAACAAACTATTTTTAAAGCCAGTGTAAACAGGCATTTTCTGAACGGGCTCGCTTTACCTTCAGCCTCATCTCTCGTGCTATGTGGGCTTGACTAAGAACAACAGCAATTCCATCAAAAATTAAAAAAAAAATACATTGAACAATAACAGTCTCCCGTGGACTCGATGGTACCTACCGTAGTACAACGTCCAAAATGGAAAACTAAGGGAATTTCCGTGGCTAGTAAAAACAAGAGACGTATGTATCTGGAATCACAAAAAAACAATGGCGCATCACTTGTAATGAAATACAAAAAGTACTGTAGAGTAATGAAAAAAGTAACGAAATGTGCAAAAAAAATATCAAACACAAGATACATTAACAAAAGTACAAACAAAAATAAAGCTTCATGGGGAGTCATAAAGGAAAATACTACAAAAACCAACAAAATTAGAGTTACCGTAAAAAGTATTGTAAAAGATGAATTAAACATTTCGGATCCTAAAATTATTACTAACACATTTAATGAACACTTTATTACTGCAAATAATCCTACTCCAGGTAAAACGAGGCCAAAATACACCCCTAAGGGTGAACGTAACTGTAGTAGTATATTCTTAACTCCAGTCTGCTCAAACGAAATAAAAAAAATAGTTAAACAATTTAAAAATAAAAACAGCTCAGGTTATGATGGTATATCTATGAAAGTTATCAAAATGAGCATTGAACACATAGCTGAACCCCTAGCCTTTATTATTAACAAGTCATTTGAAACAGGCTGTTTCCCAGATGATCTTAAGCAAGGCGTAATTAAACCAATGTATAAAAAAGGAAGCAAAACTGACGTTGCAAATTATAGACAAATAGCTTTACTACCAAATTTCTCTAAAATTATAGAAAAAGCTATATTCAATAGAATGATTTCATTCTTTAATAGATTCAATATATTAAGTTCCAATCAATTTGGATTCCAGAAAAATAAAAACACAACTTTAGCCATCTTTAAATTTTTGACACAAGTGTGGAAAGTAGGGAATGAAAAGAAAAGATGTGTTGGCCTTTTTTTGGACATGTCTAAGGCATTTGATTGCGTTCAATATGATATACTTTTTCGACAGTTGGATCATGTGGGAATACGGGGAAATGCATTGAGGTTGTTAGAATCTTACCTCACAAAAAGAGCTCAAGTGACTGTTATCGATACTTATGACAGTACATCAAAGTCTATCACACAAGTTGAATCTAAGCAACAGCTTATTACCTCTGGAGTGCCTCAAGGAAGCGTCCTTGGGCCATTGATGTTCTTAGTCTACATAAATGAGCTACCATTGCTTACGGAACATCTATGCGTTATGTTTGCCGATGATGCATCTGTATTTATTGCAAAAGAAAATCTAAATAACCTTGACTTTGAAAATGAAATAAATTGCACCTTAAATAGAATTGTGACATGGCTATATTCAATAAATCTTAAGGTAAATATTAGTAAAACTAGTATAATGCAATTTCATAATTATAAAAATTATCCATTACCACTTAATATAATTAATGACAATCAAAAGGTAAATGAATTAGATAAAATTAACTTTCTAGGTGTTACGATTGATAAACATTTGAACTGGAAAGCCCAAATTGACAAAATTAATAAAAAATTATCTAGTTATTGCTTTGTGCTCTCGATTTTGGCAAAGGTAACATCAGAAGAGGTACTAAAGAATGCTTATTACGGCTTTGTATATTCCCAACTGACTTATGGCATAATTTTTTGGGGTAATTCGACAAATGCTCAATATACATTCATTCTCCAAAAAAAATGTCTAAGAAGCATGTATAATATGCACTTCACTGAATCGCTTAGAGAATTATTTATAACGAAAGGAATTTTGACATTGACATGCATTTATATACTTGAAATTTGTGTTTTTATTAAAAATAATAACTTATTGTTTACTAAAATGATTGACATAAAAAATAATGTACGTGAGCAATATAAATATGACTATAATCTACCAAACATAAAATGTGATATTTTCCGCAAAAGTGCTATAATAAATGGAATAAAAGTATTTAACCACTTGCCATTATGTATAAAATCCTTAAATGGACACCAATTTAAGAGTAAACTAAAGCAGTGGTTACTTAGTAGAGGATTTTATAATATGAACGAATATTTTGACTATAATTGCAAAACTGTTTTATAATAGGTAACTGTTGGAATGTTTAAATTAAATTGAAATGTTATATATTTTTAAAGTTTGACTTTGTCTTTTAACATAACAATATTGTACATCCGAAATGGATAAACTGTTGATTCTAAATATGAATAATATAACACCTTATGTATGCACGCAGTTTGACAATAAAATTATTCTTATTCTTATTCTTACAACCTATTGGTGTATTCACCATCGTCACGTCATAATAACACTATCCTTCCGGACAGTGACTATTTCGCTCTCTCCGGACTAGAATATTCATCCAGAATCACAATCAATCAGACAGCCAACCAATCATTATGGCTGCTACAGATCTACTGATCGCTTACCCTACTACACCAACTTTAAACTGCTTAGATTATAACCACCTACCCTCCATTTACAAATAATTCAACTGAGATTAATTTTATAATAAATCTACCCTCGAAATCTTTAGATTAGATAAGATTATTTATTTGCATTCCTGTACATAGTAGCAATATAATAGGTGTCCTCTAACAATATAGGTATAATTCTATTATTGTAATAATTAATATAAAATTAAATTATGTCATATAAGTGGTACTCGTTTTTACACAAAATTTTTTTTAAAGCATATTAATCATTTTATATGGACGTGGGCTTTCAAAACAAGAAGAAATATAAATATATATCTGTTTAATAAATCTTTGATTTCGCTTACAAGTATTTTTCCTTATAGTTTATACTGTAAATATAATTACCATTCATATATAAAAATTACCATTCGTACCAATATCATTACCGTTTCATGATGAAAAACAAACCGCTTTTACTGGAAAACTATCTAGTATTTTGATACCCCTTTTGCACCAATCTATGTAAATTGATACACAGAATACAATAAACCTATAAAGAACGGTTTACAAAACGAAAAAAAAAGATTCTTTGAGGACGGCCAATATGCGCGAACTCAAATATCCGCCCTCCTAATATACCTAATTACCTACTATAATATTAGGTCATTGCCATTTGGAAGAGCTCGTCGTTTTACAAAATGCTTTGGCGTTTTGCAAACGCTCGCCATTTATTAAGGACTAGCTTTTCGCCGCGGCTCCGCCCGTTTTCCCGTGGGAATGACGCATTTTCCCGCGGTTAAAGGTAGCCTATGTTACTTAGGTTGAATGTAGCTTTCTAATGGTGAAATATTTTTTGTAATCGGCTAAGTAGTTTTTGAGTTTATTTATTACACATACACACAAAAATACAAATCTTTCCTCTTTATAATATTAGTATGATATGATTAGTATGACTAGCGTGACCGTATGGTTACACTGGATGACTTCTGAATCGGTTGGCGTCAGCCCAGCACCACCGTGATCGAATTTCGCGAATTCAACTATACAGGCATTTAGTCAATAGTAAAGTAGATTTTGTCATATTTTGTCAGACTTTGTCAAGCAGTCGTTCAAAAGTTATAAGGGTGAGTTACTGTCTACGCTGGGATGACGTCAATCCAGCATCACCATTCTTAATACTCCAAAACTATAGCACCTAGCTCTAATTGGATTGGATGGACGAGGGTTTTGTCGCTACTTTGTCAGGCTTACATACAAAAATTTAGACTTCGTCGTTACACCGTTTAAAAGTTATACGGTTGTGTTACTGTCTCCGCTGGGTTGACGTCAACCCAGCATCACCATTTCTTATATCTCTGGAACTACAGCACCTAGATTGAATCTGATTGCACGAGGAGTTTGTCGCTACTTTGTCAGGCACAAATGCAAAAATCTAGACTTTGTCCTTTAGCCATTTTGAAGATATCAAAGGTTATTTAATTCCTACTGGTACAGTCATGTACAAAATAAATCATTTACATCAAAATATTTTTAAGGCAAATGTGATTTAATTATTTACATTCGGTGCCATTTACTAATTGCAAGATTGGCTGTGAATATTTGAATACCTACCTAAATTATATAAGTACCTAGTTATAATAATTTCGATTTTTAACTTTTAATATCCTAGTCAAGAGAAATGCAAAAGTGGTGGCATATACACATCCATGTCTGATCTGATCCTTATTATTATTTTACCTTTTTTCTTCAATAAAGACCGAAGCCTCAACATAAATTATTTAGCAACGATTTCAGCAGAATGTTTCATTATTTTAGCTAATTTACTAATTTAATATAAAATTATAGTAAGTATTATGTGTGTTTTGTTGCCCATAATAACCAAAAGGTATCTATAATTTTTCGTGGTTTTATATTTTTAAATTCAGTACGTGTAGGTATATTTAATCTTGCATTGTACAATATGCTCTTTTTGTGTTGCAAAATTGACGTATCAAGCTTTACCGTACTTGCGGGGGAGCAGAAGACTCAAACCCCAAAGTAGTTTGTTATACTTACCCCTTTACATGCTTTTTAGTTAGCTTCATAACATTGGACAGTCGATGGCACCAGTATAAATATCCAGGTTTACATTCTTCCCGAAAAAGCCCACTTTACGGTAAGTATTGTGTATAACATACTATGCGTGCCAAATAAGAATAGGACTGGCGCCATCTTGAATTGACAGTCCGTCCTTTTCTTTCTATTTGGCAAATAAGAAAAGGACGGACTGTCAATTCAAGATGGCGCCAGTCCTATTCTTATTTGGCACGCATAGTAGTATAGTAGGTAGGTACCTACTCAAAGATAATTCAAACCTACCTTGAGTTTGTTCACGGTAACTCGCGTTACTTCAGAGCCGCCTACTCTGGGGGCGCCACGTGTATATTTTTACGACTATGGCAACAATTTCCCTAATAAAATTAGTTCCATTGAAATTCCGCAATATGGCGAGGCTTCTTATTTCTTTGGTCGGGCTTTACCTACCTAAAGTTTGTCATTTATACCTACTACTGGAAGTCACCGTATATTCATTCATTTGTTCACTTAAACTTCACGGTGAACAGCTTTTGTATATGACTGTAATCCTGGTTTTTCGAATAGTATAAGAGTCAACATCTGACTTCCTTATTTATAAAACAAAAAGATAAATATAAAAATTTACATATTATTTGGATAATAATTAAACACAATACTTGCAAATAGCTTTTTGGAGTATTATTAGATATTTTGGGAACTTTTGGAGTCTTAACTATGTAGGTACTAATTACGAATTATAATTACATATAATTAACTTTGAAGATTAGAATTTGAAGGCTCATTTACGTAATGAAGTAATAAAAAATTCGTATTTTACGAAGTTTATTAATTATTAGTTTACACGTTATTACTCAATCATGTTCAGATTTTACTGTAAGCTCTTAGACTATAGTGTAATTTTTTATATCTTCAAATTGGCTAAAGAACAAAGTCTAGATTTTTGCATTTGTGCCTGACAAAGTAGCGACAAACTCCTCGTGCAATCAGATTCAATCTAGGTGCTGTAGTTCCAGAGATATAAGAAATGGTGATGCTGGATTGACGTCAACCCAGCGGAGACAGTAACACAACCGTATAACTTTTAAACGGTGTAACGACGAAGTCTAAATTTTCGTATGTAAGCCTGACAAAGTAGCGACAAAACCCTCGTCCAATCCAATTAGAGCTAGGTATAGGTCAATTAAAAAAAATAAAAAAAATAAAAAGCTGTAGTTTTGGAGTATTAAGGGGCTACCCGAAGCTAAGTGGCGCCACCATCAGTTAAAAATTAATTACTCGCGAAGTATTCTTTTTTTCTAAAATCCGGACGTTCATTTTGAAGTTGGCGTGCTATAGGATATATAGGGGCCATAAACTGTATTTATTATAGTCCGCTGTAGTTACAGATAGAAAAGTTGCTAAAAACGGCCACTTTTGTCAAATTTTCTATCTGTAACTACAGCGGACTATAATAAATACAGTTTATGGCCCCTATATATCCTATAGCACGCCAACTTCAAAATGAACGTCCGGATTTTAGAAAAAAAGAATACTTCGCGAGTAATTAATTTTTAACTGATGGTGGCGCCACTTAGCCTCGGGTAGCCCCTTAAGATTGGTGATGCTGGATTGACGTCATCCCAGCGTAGACAGTAACTCGCCCTTATAACTTTTGAACGACTGCTTGACAAAGTCTGACAAAATATGACAAAATCTACTTTACTATTGACTAAATGGCTGTATAGTTGAATTCGCGAAATTCGATCACGGTGATGCTGGGCTGACGCCAACTCTGAATCGTTGTCATTTTGAATAAAAACCATAGTCTGATTAAAAAGAAAAAAAATAAAAAGTTGTGTAGTATTGTAAACACTGTGGTAGTATTCATTTTCAGGATTTATTAGGTAAAGCCTGACCAAAGAAATAAGAAACCTGCTCTGGGGGCGCCGCCATGTGTAATATTTTTACGACTATGGCAACAGTTTCCCTAATAAAATTAGTAAAGAAATTCCGCAATATGGCAAGGTTTCTTATTTCTCTGGTCAGTACCTATAGGGAACCTACTTAATTGCTAGCTATTTCTTTTCTATAACTACTTAGTTCTAGATAATTATTATACCTACTTCATTATGTTTCAATGTTTGCAGATTAGAGACGGACATCATGAAGTAGAAAGTTCGCCTTTAAATATTAAACTACCTTCTTCATTTCACTGGCCGGCGGTATGCATTTTTTCTCCAGTAATAGCTTATAGTTTCTTAATCTGGGGGCACGGTAGTCCCCCGCCAAGTCGAGCGCGAGGAAAACACTGCCGCCGTACCATCCTTTACTGGAACCATTTCGCCGCATTTTCAGGCCCCTATTTGAGAACCTCTGGATAAGACCAGAACGCAGAAATTTTCGTCATCTAGTAAGCTATAGTCACATACTTAAAATCCAAAATTACAAGTCTGTAGGTCATTTAGTTCCGAAGTTAAGCGAAAGCAAAGTTTCGCATTTTCGACACTCACTCATGATCATCAAAATAGAACTAGTACTTCCCATAAACTCAGCGACCTGAAATTTAGTACAGAGTTAGGGTTTAATGGCTACATAAAGGGAAAACTATAAAAACTAGGATAATCGAAGATCTGGAGTACCTGGTGACCCTGATTAGAAAACAGAAGAGCCCAACCAAACTATTAGATATCGAGACATACCGCCTTTACAAAAAATATTCAACTTGGTGGGCCGCTTCATTTGATGTCAAAAATCGAAGGCCTGAAGTATCTGATGAAGAACCCTCGGCTGGTTTCAGCTGTATTAGAGATATGGTACCTGACGCCCCCTTCTGCTATTGGTACTTAAGAAAATTGACAGTCATTGCATAAATCCAGCATTGTGCATTCCTCGCCCTGTCCAGGCCTAAAGTGAGAAGCTATTGCTGACTTTTTAGTGTAAACGTGTTTTTAACTACTGGCAACACCAATATTACCCACATAATTTTCAATAATATGACACTTACCCTCGTTTTGGTGTATATTTACCACAGTACCACTACTCGTCCACGCCGGGTGGGGGCGCGCGCGCTCACCGCAGAGCGCCGCAGCGCACCTTGCCTCATTGCGTTGTTGAATTTTGAAGTGACAACACGTGTTTTACTGGTGACTCTGTCCGACTGTATATCAATACCGACATGAATTACCGATTATGGCAACACATTGCACGCAGTACGTACGAGTTGCGAAAGAAAAGGTGGACAGTTCTGCGGATTGGAAAAGTTGGAGACCAGGTGGAGCACGAGTTTTGGAGATGTCGAATTTGGAAAGGTTTTTTAAACCGGGCAGGTTAGCACCCTAAATTATTTCATGAACAATAAATGTTCGACACATTTATTTTTCGAACTTTGAAAATGTGCCGAATTTAATGTCAAAGGACGATGACTGGTTGCGCCGTATTATGTTTCTTTTATTTTAATATTCGCGCGCTTTCGTCTAGGTTCACAGACGCCCTTAATTTTAATTGATTGTCAATTTGGTTGATGCACACCGCTACTTCCTGTACCTTTCCTTTTCCCGCACATATCTATATCACCGCTGCGTGAGCAAGACAGAAGACGCAATGGCGCCCGCAAGGGAAATGACATTGCATCAGAAGAAGAGAAAAAAAGATGGCTGAATCTCGTTAGCCGGCACGCGCGCGCGCTTCCATTAAATTCGATAATATCCAACAAATAACTTTATTCACTGCTTTTCCATTGATAAGTGTTAAGTGTACCGCAAAGACTTTGGATTAACCTTTGTGACATACTGGTGAGGACAACAAGGATTCCCACCGGGCCACCAGCAGCCGACCACGCGGTGTAATCAAGGATCAAAGGTATTGTGCCCTCCTTTCATTACACGAACTGCTTCTTTCATTTTCTTTCCCGCAGCAGTTCGTCGTTCTCCTCTCCGTGTGTCGTACATCAACCAAAGTCTTAAACTAAACGCAAAATACAGTCCACAAATTCACCGCGCCATTTTCTTTTCGCCCGCACAACCATTTTTGGTCCATATCGAACCGGATTTGTAACTTACTTGGTCATACATAACGCATACAAATAACATTTGTATTTTCGATTTATTTTTGGTATTTCCTCGTTAAACTCAATCCATTTGTAGTACAATACAGTATAGGTGCTACCTACCTATTCATTCGCAACTACTCGCAACGCATTCTTGTTAGAATCTTACTACCTACTTATTGTCGCATTGTTTGTACTTAATATCTTAAAACCGCTGCACATTTTATTCTAATTATATACGTAATTTCATTCGTAACAATAACGCTGTTATAAGTAGATACATTCCCGCGTACCTAGCTAGATAGATTTCGTTTGGTTTAGCTAGTTACTTACCTACATACACGCACCGCGTTGTCGGATTGTATCGTCCGATCAACTTCGTTCGTACATATAGATTGCTTGCGTGTACATTGCGTACCTACTTAGCAATTTATGAGCTAATTCATAGCTATTTCGCTCGGTGTAGGATTACTTCCGAACTTTATTTGTCGTTTTATTCCGCAAGTTCGTGTGAGTATTTTACTACCGATTTGAATGAGTCGAGTCCGCGTAGGAACCACCTATCTGTTTATTTCTTTCGTTATATTTTGTATTTCCGCAACGCACAGATACGTAACCTGCGTGGATACTTGTCCTCATCGCTTTATTTTAAATATTTAACCGCAACGCACCTTTTGGGTTATTTGTTTGTTATTTTGTTCGCAACATAACATACACTTTATAATTTTATTTTAACCGCAACGCACCTTTTGGGTTATTTGTTTATTATTTTATTCGCGACATAACATATACTTTATAATTATTTTATGTCACAACGCAACGCACCTTTGGGTTATTGTTTATAATAATTTTATTTCGGAACGCAACGCACCCTAGGCACAGATTAGATAATAGTTACTACGTAACAGATAAATCACTCCCATAGAAATGCGAAAATACCTACGCTATAATAGCCTACAAAATCTTATTAATAATAATTACTGTTCACAGCGAGAAGAAATGTACCATAAGTACCCGCACAAAGAGTCGAGATTGTGTTGCCCGCCGTGCGAGTCACGTGCAAGCGCGTCATCGAACGAATGCGCTAGGGTTGTACTTATGATGAATATTATTTATTACTGTAATAAAATGAATATTGCGAAATAACCATAATTATTTATTAATCAATTAAATATGTTTGAGTTTTACTTTTTATAAAATGATCAAGTATGTTTTTTCCTTTTCTGAATTCTCGGTTACTGAATTTTGTCGTTGAAAATATCCTTAATCGCGTAAATAAATTTAATAAATAATCATAATATCGCACCCTTCGTGTATTAAAACGTATCTGGTTTTTGCCAACTGTAAGTGGCCTACAAATGACATCGCAATAACCGGGCATCTTGGTTGTGTCTTGGTAGCGAGCGCGGGAAACGTGACGCGTGTGCGCAGTCTCGCGTGTGCCAACCAACTGCCGCTTGGGTCGGTACCGACCTACTGTGCGGTAGGCACTTATAGCGCGACCTTGAGCGAGTGACGGAGGCCTGCCCTAGGTTATTGTTTATTTTATTTCGCAACGCAACACACCTTTGGGTTATTGTTTATTATTATTTTACAACGCAACGCAACGCACCTTTATAGGTTACTTACTTTTTTGATTAATTTTAACGTTCTTGTTCATTATAAGTTTACGTGATGGCCGATGAACAGAACAAGCTAACTCTTTTATATGCTAAAAGAGATTTGTTGTTTTCTCGCATGCAAATTCATGCAATGTATCACCGCACGTTGTACTGGTCTTTCTAATGAAACCATACGAGAAATGTTTATATGTGAGATGGAAACGGTTGACAAAATACGTACGGATTTTGAAAGTGTGTTGGATGAAATCAATTCATTGCAATTAACTTTAAAACCCGAGTATACAGTATCATATCAAGCTCTCAAACTCTCAACTCGTTCGATGACTTGCTCTGTCGCGCTAAGCATGCCTTGCGTAAATTATTGTCGGACAAGAAACCCGTCATTCCGCACCCTAGAAGCGATAAGCCTAGGTTACCGCCCATTGAGCTACCAGAGTTTAATGGTGACATTAAGTCATGGCCGCTTTTTCATGCAAGTTTCAAGCAGACTGTTCACGATAGTGAGTATTTGTCAGATTCTGAGAAATTATATTATTTAATTGGAAAATTGACAGGAAAAGCGCAATCTGTGTGCGCTGGTATTAACCCGTGCGCTGAAAACTACAAGTTGATTTACAATACGTTGAAAACTAAATATGAAGACAAGCGCCTTCTTGCTACTTCATACTTAGATCAAATCTTTGATCTTAAACCGCTAGCAAGCGCGACTACTCATAATTTAGAACAATTTCTCGATAAACTCGCTACGTCTGTGTCCGCTTTGAAGAATCTTAAGCTTGATAGTCTTGATGACTTTTTGTTCTTATACATTGCGCTAAAAAGACTAGACTCGGAGACCGCACGCGCTTTCGAATTAGATAACCGTGGATCCGATATCCCGTCATTTAACGACTTGGTGACATTCGTACGCGATCATATTAAAATACTACAACGCACCGTACCTGTAAAACAAGAAGTTACGAAGAAAGTTAATGATCGGAAAATGGATATTCCATCGAAGTCTAAGTCTACACGTCATACTTACGTAAATACCACATCCGCTTCCTCGCATTCGCATCCGCATCCGCAACCGCAGCCTGAGTGCTCTTTATGCAAAACGCACCACGAACATTTATTTAAATGTCCTGGTTTTCAAAAATTGTCGCCAAGTGATCGTTTTAAATTTGTAAAAGCTAACAATTGTTGTATTAATTGTCTTAGCAAAAATCATCGCGCTTCTGCGTGTAATTCCGCTTTACAATGTCACAAGTGTCAAAATAAGCATCACACTATGCTTCATTTCGAAAATAAAAATGCCGCATCCACGGTGAGCACACCTTCGTCACTCGCGGTGACTGTTCCGCTGCCGCCGCCATCAGAGCCCGCTGCCGCCGCGCCCCGCGCCGCCGCCGCCGCCTCTGCTGGCGCCCGCGCCGACAACGCTCGTGTTGATTCTGTGCCCGTGACAACGCAACCTCCGCCCGCGAATTATCGCAGCAATGAAGATGTTGCGCTTTGTTCGCTATCGAGTAATGCCGCGCGTGTTCCTTGCACTGTGTTGCTGGCTACCGCGCGCGTTTTAGTGGTTCATTCTAGCGGTAACGAACATAATATTCGAGTTTTATTGGATAGCGCTTCTCAAAGTAATTTTGTTACACGTGATTGTTGCAACCGCTTGCAAATAAAACCGGATAAACCTTCATGCACCGTTGTAAAGGGAATAGGAGGTTCTAGTAAATCGATACAAGGTTCCGTGAATATTAAATTTTCTTCGCGCCTTAATCAAAACGTTAGCTTTGATATGGAGTCCTTGGTAGTAGATAAGGTCACTGAGCGCCTACCTACCGTCGCAGTGGATATTTCCGCGCTTTCGCACCTGAAGGATTTGCCTTTAGCTGATGACACTTACGCCGTCCCTGGTGACATAGATATGTTGATCGGGGCTTCTATTTTTCCGCACCTTCTGTTACCGCGCAAAATTGAAGGTCAACACGGATGTTCGTCTCCGTGCGCTTTAGAAACCGTACTAGGGTACGTTATTGTTGGTTCCGCGCCCGCTTTAATGAATAATTCCGCCACAGTCTCTTACTGTTGTACCGTCGACTCGATGGATTCCGTCGTTCGTAAATTCTGGGAGATAGAGGAGATAAACGTGCCGCCTATTCTCAGTCCCGACGATAGGGAATGCGAAGAGATCTATGCTCGCACTACAATGCGTGACGCCGACGGGCGTTATACTGTTGCGCTCCCCTTTAAGGGTGATGTTACGAAGCTCGGCGACTCTCGTCGTAGGGCAGAAAATCGCTTCATGTGCTTGGAGCGTAAAATGCAATCCCTACCGAAACTAAGGAAAGCTTACGACGACGTCATTAATGAATACCTTGATAAAGGTTACCTCTCGGTCGCGCCACCTGAAACAGAAAATACGCCATCTTATATAATTCCGCATCATGAGGTCATTCGGGAAGATAAGCTTACTTCCAAACTTCGCGTCGTGCTAGATGCTAGCGCTGAAACTAGCACGTCCGTATCCCTCAATAATATTTTGCACAGTGGTCCCAATCTGCAGGGCAACTTGTATAAAATTTTAATAAACTTTCGCCTATTTAATGTAGCGCTCTCAGCCGATATACGACAAATGTTCTTGTGTATTGGTATTCGCGAGTGTGACCGCAAATTCCAGCGAATTTTATATCGCTTTTCGCCTGAAGAACCTATCCAGGTCTATCAGTATAACCGAGTTTGTTTCGGCTTGAAATCAAGCCATTTTGGAGGAAATTGGGAGGCTAATATTAAAAGTCTTAAAACGCACTTGCTCCGCGTAATAGGAGAACAGGTTTTGTCCGTTGAGGAATTAACTACTGTTCTCACACAGGTTGAGGCCGTGATGAACACTCGTCCCCTTTGTCGTACGCTCTCTAGTGATCCTACAGAGCCTATCGCGTTAACTCCGGCACACTTTCTAAATCTTACGCCGTCGCAAATTATAGATCACCCGCTTTGGTTCCATGGACCTTCCTGGACCAATTTAACTCCTGTTCATTGGCCTGTTACTGTTACCGCATTCAATCCGTCGACTGTATCACAGCCACCGGAAGAGAAGAAACATACTTTGATAGTATCAAGTCCACAGGATGAATCTCCTATTATTGCCTTAGCTAACCGCGTTTCTTCTTGGTCGAAGCTTCTTTCGCGGCATGAACTGTTAGATAAGCTCGTTCAATCCTTCTGGAAGCGATGGAGGGCAGAGTACCTACACACGTTACAGTCGCGAGAAAAATGGAATACTCCGGTTAACCCGATTACTGTCGGAACGGTCGTGATACTTAACACAGAAAATACTCCTCCGCTTCATTGGCCTCTCGGGGTTGTTGAAGAGGTATTTCCTGGTAATGATAATGTAACGCGTATAGTCCGTGTTAAGACTGCTACTGGCTCGTATTTACGCCCTGTGGTACGTCTTTGCCCCTTACCTAATCAGTAGTTCTTATTGATATCGCGTTTAGGTTAGGGTTTTTAGTTTTAGCTAGTTTTATTTCCTTTTTGAAGGAAACCCTTCAAGGCGGGGGGAAATGGTTGCGCCGTATTATGTTTCTTTTATTTTAATATTCGCGCGCTTTCGTCTAGGTTCACAGACGCCCTTAATTTTAATTGATTGTCAATTTGGTTGATGCACACCGCTACTTCCTGTACCTTTCCTTTTCCCGCACATATCTATATCACCGCTGCGTGAGCAAGACAGAAGACGCAATGGCGCCCGCAAGGGAAATGACATTGCATCAGAAGAAGAGAAAAAAAGATGGCTGAATCTCGTTAGCCGGCACGCGCGCGCGCTTCCATTAAATTCGATAATATCCAACAAATAACTTTATTCACTGCTTTTCCATTGATAAGTGTTAAGTGTACCGCAAAGACTTTGGATTAACCTTTGTGACATACTGGTGAGGACAACAAGGATTCCCACCGGGCCACCAGCAGCCGACCACGCGGTGTAATCAAGGATCAAAGGTATTGTGCCCTCCTTTCATTACACGAACTGCTTCTTTCATTTTCTTTCCCGCAGCAGTTCGTCGTTCTCCTCTCCGTGTGTCGTACATCAACCAAAGTCTTAAACTAAACGCAAAATACAGTCCACAAATTCACCGCGCCATTTTCTTTTCGCCCGCACAACCAATGACCATTTTTATATGAACCTATCTTTTTTTTTTTGTTTTTTTTTTTTAGCAAGACGATTTTTTCTCGGAATATCCCGCGTCTTTGAAAGATGTCGCCATATTAAAAAGTAATCATATAGCTTAGACGCATACACCGAGATACATTTCAAATCTGTTGGTCGATGTTATTAATTTTTTGTTCAAATCTGTTGGTTGATGTTATTAGTTTTTTGGTTTTTGGGGTGACGTTTTGATAGCCTATAAATGACCAGATTGAATGCTTACAATCTGTTATTTTGGGTACCAATATTAATAGCAAGACGATTTTTTCTCGAAATACCCCGCGTCTTTGAAAGATGTCGCCATAATAAAAAGTAATCATATAGCTAAGCCGCATACACTGAGATACATTTCAAATCTGTTGGTCGATGTTATTAGTTTTTTGTTCAAATCTGTTGGTCGATGTTATTAGTTTTTTGGTTTTTGGGGTGACGTTTTGACAGTCTATAAATGACCAGATTGAATGCTTACAATCTGTTATTTTGGGTACCAATATTATTAGCAAGACGATTTTTTCTCGAAATACCCCGCGTCTTTGAAGGATGTCGCCATAATAAAAAGTAATCATATAGCTAAGACGCATACACTGAGATACATTTCAAATCTGTTGGTCGATGTTATTAGTTTTTTGTTCAAATCTGTTGGTCGATGTTATTAGTTTTTTGGTTTTTGGGGTGACGTTTTGATAGCCTATAAATGACCAGATTGAATGCTTACAATCTGTTATTTTGGGTACCAATATTAATAGCAAGACGATTTTTTCTCGAAATACCCCGCGTCTTTGAAAGATGTCGCCATAATAAAAAGTAATCATATAGCTAAGCCGCATACACTGAGATACATTTCAAATCTGTTGGTCGATGTTATTAGTTTTTTCTTTTTTGGGGGGACGTTTTGACACATCGTCCACTCCTGATTGGCTGATAAATTTACACGAATGAAAACCTTTTCTTTTCATTCGACGAAAGCAAGTTTCTTTTTTTATTATTTTTTTTTATTTATTTTTTGAGACAATAATTTTTGAACGTTATTACAAAGAGATTGGTCGTGTTAATGGAACTTTAGTTTTTGGTAAAGCCTATCGAAATTTGAAAATAATTGGTTTTCAACATCTTTGACCCTTGGCCAATCAGGAGGTTAGTCACGAGACGAATTTACGTCACGTGATAAACAATAACGTGAGTCTTTTCAAATAATCAATATACCGCCAGTTTTCTATTTGTGATTTATGGTGACCGTTTCGGGTTATCAAGCCAAGATCGTCTAAACACTTTATTATTTTATTTTATAAATCACTGCAAGATTTTTGAATGCACCATCCGTCAGTAACATTTTAAATAATTTATATACTCTTAGTATCCGTTTGGAACTATATATATACCTGGGTACTTATACAAGTACCTAGGTACAATAGTGGGTTGCGGGTACCCACAACTCACTATTGTGATATGGCTTGTGTATGTCGTTGGCACCGCCACGCTTAATAGCTGGCGCAGCCAATCTGATACCGAGTGAGGAGAAAGCAAGGTATTAGTGGGTTCCTGGTTTTGAACAGCATTCATTTATCTTCCACTCATTACCTATGTTTCCGGATTCCCTTCGATTATGAATGCCTCGGGGTTTGAGCTGTCTACTCCCCCCAAGATCCGTTAAACTTGGTACATGTAAATCTTGCGACACACCAGCGTTGAGCAATAAAAGGGGTACTTACTACTTAAGTGCGCCCATGGTTTCCTGTTGCCTGGCTACCTGAGCTTGATTTTCAGAATTCGATATTGTATGAATAACTTGTGCCCCAAGCCAAGGTTGTTCCTAAGGTGTAAGGCCTTGAATTCATAAAAAATGCTTCAATAGCAAACTTTAATGGAAATTTTTCGAGCGTTGGTTTCAGCAAAGAGCCAAACTATTTCCGGTCGAGTGACCGGGTGAGCTGCGCGAGGCGTGTGCTCAGACGCCTCAGCGGCGCAGTGGCTTCCGATCGAGCGGCGGGGTGAGCGGCGCAGCGGCTTCCGGTCGAGCGGCCGAGTGAGCTGCGCAGCGGGTTCCGGTCGAGCGTTGGGGTGAGCTGCGCAGCGGGTTTCGGTCGAGCGGCGGGGTGAACGGCGCAGCGGGTTCCGGTCAAGCGGCCGAGTGAGCTGCGCAGCGGGTTCCGGTCGAGTGGCTGAATGAGCTGTGCAGCGGGTTCCGGTCGAGCAGCGGGGTGAGCTGCGCAAGGCGTGTGCCCAGACGCCTCAGCGGCGCAGCGGCTTCCAGTCGAGCGGCGCGGCGGGTTCCAGTTGAGCGGCCGAGTGAGCTGCGCAGCGGGTTCCGGTCGAGCGACCGGGTGAGCTGCGCAGCGGGTTCCGGTCGAGCGACCGGGTGAGCTGCGCAGCGGGGTTCCGGTCGAGCGACCGGGTGAGCTGCGCAGGGGTTTCCGGCAGAGTGGCCGGATGAGCTGCGCAAGGCGCCTGAGGACATCAGCTGCACAGCGGTTTCCGGTCGAGTGGCTGGGTAAACCGCGCAAGGCATCTGAGGTATTTACATAACTTTAATGGTAATTCTTCGAGAAGGGTTGCATTATGTAAATATTTATATACCTAGTCAAATTTTTCATTCGTTTCTTCAGCTAGTCTCCAGCGTACAGCCAAGACAGTTTCCTGTATCAAACGATATAGGTAGTACTGAAAGTCTGTATATAGTGTATTCTATTCTATTTTATTTCAATTAACACAAAATTCTTCTTCTTCACGCTTAAGAGCCGCGCTAACCGTAACCTAATTTTTGGTGACATGCATTTTGCCCACAACTAGAGAGCTCTTTTAAATGCAACAACGATAGTGTTTCCGATAATACAGCAGCTGTTTGTTATTTCGCCTGATTTGAGTGCAAAAGTCTGTGCAACAATGTGCAGCCCGATTGATCAACATCATAACAATTTTGTGGGACTGTGGATGTGGCTCTCGACATTTCACATCAGCCATGAGCCCCAAACTGAGCTGAACCTGGAAGGTGAAAAGCAAACAGAAGATAGACATGGCGTCGCCGCGCAATCGTGTGTCTAGCCCACAGACATATCAGGGTGGCAGACTTAACACTATTGTACTCACACATTAACATATTGTGTACAGAATATCGTTCTCACTTTCAGACCAATTTAAAATTGTATATCTTTTCCCCCCGCCGCGTGATGCACGCATCGCAACGTCGCGAGGCGCATCATAGAATCGTAGCAGTTAATCGTTTGTTACCCAGACCTAAATGTGGAACTCCTCAACAAACTCAAGCGTCTGCAGAATCTCTGCATCCGGTACATTTTTGGCCTGCGGAAATACGACCATGTCTCCTCTTACCGTGCAAAACTTCAATGGCTACCCATCAGCTGCCGTAGGGACTGTTACATCCTCTCTCTCCTCTATTCTACTCTCTTTGATCCTAGAACCCCTCCTTACCTCAAAGACCTCTTTGCTTTTCGTTCCTTTGCTCTCAATCAAACCCTGCGCTCAAGCAAAAATCTGTCTCTTGATATACCTTCTCATTCTACCGTATCCTACTCTAAATCCTTCCGAATTCACGCCACCCGTCTCTGGAATAATCTCCATGAAACCATCCGACGATCCCCGTCAATCCAGTCCTTTAAAATTCGTATTAAAGCGCATTACCTATCTATTGTCTCCTCATCTTGAATATATTTTCCTGTGTTATAGTTATGTATATAGTATATAGTTATGTATATGTGTAGGAATATGTATAATGTTTATGTATTGTGTATATGTATATATGTATGTGTATTTATATATTTATATATGTATGTATGTAGGTATGTAAATATTTTTATTATCCGTGTAAGTATTTTAAGTAAAATATTTGTATGTAATTTATTTTACTGGATTTTATGCCACCAACCCGCACTACTTTTTTCTATACCATTGTCCTGGAAATGGGTTGCCTGGAAGAGATTGCTACATTAGCAATAACGCCGCCTGTTGAAACCTAATGTTTTCTTTGTATGTGTTATATGTCTGTGTTTCTTGGTGTCAATAAAGAATATTTGTATTTGTATTTTTTTTGTAGCAGCACGACGACTCCGTGGGGCGCAGCGAAACGTGTCTACTAACCGCGGGTAACCGCCTTGCCCACACCCAAACGACGTAAATCGTCGACGTTGAGCTGTCCTAGACTCCAGACGCCGCTTTGGAAGGACTAAGAATTGGTATTATGTATAGTAATCGACAATCAAATCAACCTGTAGGTGTATTATAGATGTTGACCCTTTTCTAAGAAATAATTATTTAACATACTTCAGACATACTAGTAAGCTACATTACATCATAGCAAAACTAACATTAAGTACCTACTCATCGCACAAATTAAGGCTTGACCTTGTGCCAATTAACACCCGCATCGCTAAGCTTCAAATATGAGCGACGCTGCAGTCAGTATAAGTATAATACTTAATTTACGTGTCCTAGTTTTTTAGTTTATGCAAGCCTTTAAAACAAAATGCATAAAGAATTTTCAGATTCAAATTAACCGGATTAGTAACTTTACTCAGGTAATTAAGTGGTTGTGTGTAAGATATCAATTTGCCACCACACAATCTGCAAGGGGATTTCATTTGCTTATGTGAAATAATTACATTTTTATTTATTTTATTTTCTTTTTATTGATAAGTTAACCAAATTTTTTTTTCAAGGCAGGTGTGTTATACAGAGTTTTTATTTATGGCATGTATCCAGAATTCGGATCAGTTATCTGTGAAAATCTGTGAGACCCAACACAATTTATTGAAGAGAAAGTAAGTAATGCTGCGAGGGTTTCCTACCAGCCAATAAGGTATAACGGATAAGCGAGTTTCACGAAACCACATGCGTTTATTTTGATAGATTTGTTGAACACATGACCGATTAAATTAACTACCTACCTACCTACTTAGTATTATTAATAGTTGAGTTTATCTATTGCCTATTAGTAGTATTTATATTGGAATGTATTATTACAACATTTCGTCAAGTCCGGTGAAGCTTAAATGGGTTGTGCTTTTTCGACATAAACATATGTCAATTTTTCGCCAAAGCCTTCATTTAAAAAAGCCAATTTTAAAAGCGCTACTGTCGCTATCTACGGAAGTCTGCTGTTTACCTGTTTTATAACTAGCAGAAGGAATCGACCGATGTATTCTTTTTTTCTCATTAGAATCCTCATTAAGAACCTATTAATTAATAAAACCTTATCTTCTATAATTAAAGTTCATTATATGGCTTTGTTTGTAATAAAATAATATACAATTTATGTAGATACAAAATAAAAAAAAATAAAAAAAAATAAAAAAACACTGTAACTTTATTAACCTTTCAACCTTCTTATTAGGTTTTGTTTCTTTTTAACTAACTACTACGTATATACATGTTAACTACAAACATATTATACTACTTGTATGTACATGTAATAATATTTATGAACTTAATCTGTGTTGCTTAATCAATCACTCACATTATACTATAATTTATTTTCATCAATAGGTATTATTCCTTTGATCACTACTCTACCTACACCAGGTGATAACAGACACTTCTCACTTTAGGCCTGGACAGGGCGAGGAATGCACAATGAAAAGGTTTTACCTACCAATAAAACCGGCATTGTGCTCCGAAGCCCTGTCCAGGCCAATTTTAGTTCTACCTGCGGGCCTAGCATACGCGTTTACGTGGGACTTGAGAAATGAAAGACAAAAAATGTCCATTTGGGGGATTTTGTCATTTGTTGCGAACATACCGGGCGTTTTGAGAAACTCAATAATCGTGAAATCATTTTGTCAATTTTTGTCACTCCAATTGTTGCCATTTTACAACAGTTACTCGTGGAACTAGTAAATACTATGAAATACTATGGTTACCTAATACCGTTCATTCAATACTAGCCGATCCGTGCTTTTGACAGATATTAAAATAACACTGTTTTACGAAAGAAAGGGATCGCGCTATACAAAAGTTGATGATGTTGTCTTTATCTAAATTTGCTGTTTATTTTCATTTAGTGAGTTATTAATCACACCGGACGTATAAAAAAAAAAGTTACAAAAAAAGTAAACAAACAAACAAAATCAAATTTTATTTTATACATTAGCACGATTTATTCGTGTTTAAACAAAAAAACAGCTAAAAACAATAAGTAAGTACACACACATGGTACATTTACCGTAATCTAACTAGTTAAATGCAATGATATTCATCTAACTTTGTTTGTTTCAGAGGAAAATACTGCGTGTTGAACCATTATTCAAAAATCTTGTGCTACCCGTTTCAATAGGAAGATTTCCTGAAGTTGACTCTCTGACCGATTTAAATGGCCCTCGAGAAAAGCTGCAAAAAAAATAGCAGCAGTGGAAAAAGCTTCGAATAATCTTTGTGTAAGCAACGCTACTCAACGAGTTCTACTTGTTGTTGTTGGAACCCTAAGGTACCCAGGGGATACATAGGGCCTTCAAGAGATTCTTCCAGTTCCCCCTGCCCTGCGCCGTGGCCTTGGCTTCGCTCCATGTAACTCCGAGTTCTACTTGGCGTGATCTCAACCGAAACCCAAGCAAAAGATGAAGAATTGCGTGTCAGAAAGTCAACATAATGCATACATGCAAAGTGCCTAGTCAAAAGCCTGATTCTTGCGCAGTGGCTTTAGACACTATGTTTTGTGGTTCTTTCTCAAATAAACTGCTGTAAGAAATCCTTAAATTGTGTTAGTAAATTAGTGTTAAGCATAGTGCAATGTGCCTTAGCTTTCTGGAAGTGAGGAAACTGGGATAAATATTATTTAGTAGTAGGTACCAAAAAGATACAATTTTAACAATTATGTGTAACGAAGATAAGGTAGGTGTAATGAAGATGAGGAGTGCTATACTTACTTCTTACTCTTACTTTTATTATGTTATCAGACTACTATAATACTCATGTATTGTAGTTAAATATTTATAACCATTATATACTTAGTATGCTAGTTCCTCATAGTTAAAAGAAAGCTAAATTAGTAACTATAACGGCTGCAGTTGTAACTGAATCAACAAATTTAGTGTTTAGGTTTTAAAAAGGGGGAAAGGTGACATGATTTTTTATTTATTTAGTTATGTAAGACCACATTTATTATGCATTGTTGAAATAATAAATAAACAATTTACTTTGTAATAATGTTGACTATGTTAATTTGTTTACTAGAATAGAAGTAATAGTTGATAAATAAATAATGTATCAAAAAATATTATTTTATTTCATCGGATTGATATTGATTTCTAACTAGACTTGTAGACTTGTTTAGTTATTTACTTACATCTAGTTAGATTATATAGTATTGAACCGCTTGTAGTTTTAAATTCCCTATAACCAGGGACAAAGATTCTTTACCCATGCTATTATAACTATATGCGCAGGGAAGTAATTAAATCTCTGAATGTGGCTCATGCATTTCTTTCTAACCCCCGATGTGAGGCAAAGATACTTTATGGGCAAAAACTCGATTTAGCCAGTCATATTGGCAAAGGAATACTAGAGACTTAGCCCAGCGTTGGGTTTTACTAGATTATTGATGAAGGAAAGTTAATAAAAGTATGTCAGCTTATTTACTTCATGGACTAAGCGTAGGTAAGTAGTACTAAGCTTGGGTTGTGATCGGTTCCAAACTTCTGAGTCTCCGACAAAGTCCTTACAAACGAAGTTTACAAAGATCTCTTGAATGAGCACTTCCTTTCTATCGCTGTTATTTTTCTAAATTTAATAGAAGCATGCTGATTAAAACTCTTTATTACTTTGTCTGCAATCTATGAATGTTGTTGTTGTTGTCCTATGGTACCCCAGTGGTACAGAGGGCCTTCGTGAGAAGTTTCGAATCTATGAATAGTGTAATATTAATTACTTACAACTATAACATATCTATTGTTTGTTTGTTTGCATTGAATAGGCTCCAAAACTACTGAACCGATTTTAATGAAACTTGGTACACAGCTAGTATAGACTTTGGGGAAGAACATAGGCTACCTTTTACCGCGGAAATAATCCTCATTACCACGGGAAAAGCTGTTAACGCCAGCGGAGCCGCGGGCGGAAACCTAGTAAAATAGCAAAAGCTAACGGAAGAGAACATCTTTCAATTACTTTAGTTTAGTGTGTACAAACATCCTTATAGGCAAACAATGAAGAAAATACGATTTTTCAGCCAATATTACAGTCCCATAAAACCCACAAAGAATCTCACGCTCCGTATTTGAGGTTGATAAATATTGACAAATTAGCCTTATGAAACTGTCATTTTGCGACAAATGAGTCGTAAAAAGTGGTGGTATGTTCGCAATTCTGAGAAAAAAAAAAAAAAAAAAAAAATTGTCAACCCACATGGAGTTTGATAAAACACTGACGTCACAACGTGCATCCATATTCGCTAAATTGACAAAATTTCAAAATGGCGGCGTTTTCGTGACATTTTGACAGCTCCGTAAGGGATTTAGAGTTTGTCACAACTGGCGTGTTAGCCCCGCTGGTGAGAAGCAATGAGGCAAGGTGCGCTGCGGCGCTCTGCGGTGAGCGCGCGCGCCCCCACCCGGCGTGGACGAGTAGTGGTAAATATACACCAAAACGAGGGTAAGTGTCATATTATTGAAAATTATGTGGGTAATATTGGTGTTGCCAGTAGTTAAAAACACGTTTACACTAAAAAGTCAGCAATAGCTTCTCACTTTAGGCCTGGACAGGGCTTCGGAGCACAATGCCGGTTTTATTGGTAGGTAAAACCTTTTCATAGTGGAACACATCTTCTAATTTAATCCAGCCTATAGCGTCCCACTGCTGGGCGAATGCCTCCCCTTCTGCTTTTAATACGTATATATAAAATTAAAGGAATACTCTGGAGATTTTGATGCGGTTTTTTTTAATAGATAGAATAATTCAAGAGTAAGGTTTATATGTATAATACATGCATAATATACTTGAAGATAACCCACAATAACCATTTCCCCGTGCGGAGCCGGGGCGGGTCGCTAGTAGTGATTAAAGCTAGGTTAAAAAAAAAGGGATATTAATGGGGTGCGGTTCATTTCGTATAAAAACAGATAATCTAATTTCAAAAGACATAACATTATTTTCATATAACATTCATTTGGAATAATATTTACAAGCTATAATTTTAATTCATATAAGGCTCATCACTATCATCATCACTATCACTACATAGTATAAAATAAAGTAGCTTTCTCTGTCCCTATGTCCCTATGTCCCTATGTCCCTTTGTACGCTTAAATCTTTAAAACTACGCAACGGATTTTGATGCGGTTTTTTTTAATAGATAGAGTGATTCAAGAGGAAGGTTTATATGTATAATACATGCATAATATACTGAAGGATAACCCACAATAACCATTTTCCCGTGCGGAGCCGGGGCGGGTCGCTAGTTTGGTATAAAGTTCAGGTTTATAAAAACATTTAGTACCTATAAAACTCATTTCATATAACATTCGTGTCACATAACGTTTATTTCAACTAATAATCATAAGATTTGATATAAAATTCCAAATAATTTTTATTGGAAAAAACTTAACTAATTATCTAGCAACACGGACGTGTCTATCGGTGTGAACAGTAGTAATAATATTAAGTACTATTTTGCTTATTGTTGCGTTATCTTTAAGATTTAATTTATTGAAATTAATTATTATATATTAAAATTATTACATTTCCTTGCAGACTGTACTAATTTGACATTTGGTGACATTTGTCTCGTGACGTTAGCTGCAAGCGCGATCCTATCCTTATTTGGCACGCATAGTATGCATCCCTGCATGCTTTCTTTCTTGCTTGCATGCTTTCTTCGTGTCAAAAAAAAACAAAGTATCAGATATAAATCAGGCGTTATACGAAAAGTTTATTATGTCATGTTATATAAATTGTCCGTCATGTCATGACAAATAATTATTAGTTAGTATGAACATTATATGAATTAACTGTTATACCAAGTGAAATTACTAAATAAAATTATATTAATGGTACATTATATCATTTAAATTGTTATACTAAATGTTTTTAGATCATAAATTATAGCACTTGAACGTTATCTAAATTTATATCAAATATATTACACACCCATATTAATGGTAGGTACCTACACAATAAAACAAAATATTGTTTTATAATTTGTTTCCTTCATTTATCCAGTTAATAAACGAATAAAAAGTGTTTATTCGTAAAAGTTTGACCACAAAACCAGCAAACACATCATAGTATTATTATTTTTTAGTTATTTGAAACATACTGATCACACACACGGAAGGAACAATTTTCATGGTTTATATAAAAAAGTATAAATGAAAATTAAAATGTATATAATATTTATTTTTTATGAAGTTATAGTACTTTACGTGCCTACATTAAGACAAAGCGCAGTTTAAGGGGCTCTACCATGCTAAGTGGCGCCGCCATCCTGAAAAAAATAATAACTCGGGAAATAATCAATTTTTCAAAAATCCGGTCCACAGAACTGGAGTCGGGGTGCTGTAAGATATAAAGAAGCAATCACATATGTTTATTATAGTTCAATGGTTACCTATTGTATTTCCGATATTTTTTGTTCCGAATATTGTTATTCCGCTAACTTTTTGACATTTATCAGTTAGAAAATTTATTTATTATCCGAAATAACATTTTCCATTGTATTATGTTTCCGCGTTTTAATTTACCTTTTTACTTGTTCACCGATGTTTCAAATTTCCGCTAAACTATTTACCAGCATACCGAAAATCCATGACAACGTTAACCATTTTTTTACATGTGCGATAGCTCAATTGAACCCTTATATTGCAAGGTCAAATTTAATTTCTCCATTTTACATTTTGTACTCCATCAAGCATGCATGCAAGCAAGCAAGCAAGCATGCATGCAAGCAAGCAATCTAGCAAGCATGCAAGCAAGCAAGCAAGCAAGCAAGCATCCAAGCAAGCAAGCAAGCATGCAACCAAGCACAAGCAGGCATGCATACATGTCAAACCTAACAGAAGGGTATGGCGGGCGAGGTGGGCTCGCTTTGCTCGCCCACCACGCCCGCCATACCCTTCTAACCTAACCGACAGATGTCGGGGTGCCCCGAACTCCAAAAACATTATGTGTCGTAATTATAAAAAATAATAATTGTTACTTCGGAATAATAAAAATAACACAACAAAAAAAATTCTAGCGTTTAAAAAAAGACCAAGTGAGATTACGGTATTTAGTAAAAAAGATTAATCGTAAAACGGAATAACGTTGTGCGGAAAAAGAATAATTCTGTAAAGTGTTATTGTGGTGATTTAAAAATATGTCAAGTCATACAATGGAAATTGAAAAATGTATGAATCGTTTACGGAATATTGAAATTCGGTTTTCAGTTTTTCGAAAATGTGATAGGTTACCTAGTTCAATGTAGTTATAGATAGAAAAAATGCGAAAAGTGGCCGTTTTTCGCAAATTTCCTATCTCTAACTACAGCGAGATACAATAAATAAAGTTAATAGCTTCTATATATCCTGCAGCACCCCGACTCCAGTTCTGTGGACCGGATTTTTGAAAAATTGATTATTTTCCGAGTTATTATTTTTTAAATGGTGGCGGCGCCACTTAGCGTGGTAGAGCCCCTTAAGTGTTTAGCTATAACTGGTTTAAAAACTAACAGTCACATACCTACGTATTTTGCAAAAATGAGAAATACTCAAAGAATGTTTTTAAGATGGAGCCCACTTTTGAGCCACTCTTTTGTCGAATAAAACTCTAGATCAATGGAATTGTACTATGGGGAAATTGCGCTGAAGTATCAAATCTATTCAAGTCTCAGAAAAAATTTGTACGAATAATTGCCAATATTGACTCGATGACAAGCTGCAAGCCATATTTCATTAATTATAAAATACTTACCCTTACATCCATTTATATCCTTGAAATAAGCCTCTTTGTAAAAAAATTTCCCCACCTATTTCCTAAACATACACGCCCTCCTAACTTGCGACCACACACTAGACTAGCTCTGCCAGAAACTCAAATGAAACTTATTAGTTCTGGTCCCCTAGCCATGGCAGCAAAAATATCTAACAAGCTTCCTAAAGAGATTCAGGACATAAAAAATTTTAACGCATTCAAAAAAAAACTTAAAGACCATCTTATAGCTAAATGCTTCTACACACTGCAGGAGTTCTTCGATGACAATTAAATTATAATATTTGTTTTGCTTATAATATTTGTTTTGTTACATTTAATTTCTTTTTTAATAATTTAAAACTCTAATTAAGCTTTTGTATTGGTTCTATTAATTGTGACTTTGTTTCTATTTATAACTAGATTTATGTAGATTGCTGTGCCCTGCCGGGTCCATATGTACTGCTCTAAAATGCTATCATGTAATATCCTTTTCCACCATATGGAATGCAATAAATGATTTTGAATTTTGAATTTTAGATGTCAATTTTGAGTTGAGTGAAATAGATGCATGTTTAATTTTTTTTTCATAATTCTGTAACGCTTTATAAATAGGCATTATTTGATCTTATAACGTTCCTATTTAATATTAATTGAATAAGTATAAATTTATGTTTACATCTCCCCACAATACCAACATTTATTTAACTAATAGTATGCATAAGAATAGTACCTACACCTACCTATAACTATATGTAGGCCTAAGAAAACAGTACAATCCATCAAATAAAGCAGTTCTTATTAACCTTACAGCCACTTCCTCCTGAAATTGTCAAAAAATATTGCTTGTTCTATGCAACAAAACAAAATTGTCTTGGAATGCCGTTACGTTCACAAGTACGACCTCATGCTTCTCCAACACAACTGATACAAGAAAAACGTCTCGATGTCCTAAGAGAAACCGTAAGTATCAGCAATTTATTTTAAACTATCTTCCCGCCGCGGCTCCGCCCGCGTTAATATTATAGTTTTTCCCGTACGAATAATAATAATAATAATAAATCTTTATTTCTCCTCTTAACATGGAGAAGGTACTTAACTATATTAACATAACAATTAATCATGGAGAATGAGATATTTTCCCGCGGTAAAAGCTAGCCTATATTCTTCCGCAAGGTCTATTCTATTCTATCTTTGTGCCAACTCCGCCCACATTAGCATTTTAATTTTCCCGCGGTAAATCGTAGCCTATGTTCTTTTCCAAGGTCTATTCTATGTTTGTGCCAAGTTTTACCAAAATCGGTTCAGTAGTTTTGGAGCCCATTCGATTATTAGGAATATTTTAGGTATTTTTTACACCTTGGGTTACATTATTGAAGTTTTGGCAACTACTTATTATTTATTCTGTGGTTTTAGTAAGGATCTCTAATTTTTTGAGAATAAAATATAGCCTATATTACTTAGGGTGAATGATAGCTTTCTAATGGTGAAAGAATTTTTAAAATCGGCACACACACACACACACACACACACAAAATACAAATCTTTCCTCTAATATTAGTAATAAGTATAGTATAGATATAGATATAATTAATAGGCCGAAACGTCACCGTGAATTTTTTAAAGTAAATGTGGAGTTTCAGCCCAGTCCACTTCCTTTTATTACACGCTTATATTAGCTTCACTTGTAAGTAACTATGTATGTAAGAAAATCTTGGAATCTTAATTTGACCCACTTCCCGGTCTTCGATTAGGATAAAATTTTGCACACGCTCTGAGTTCTGATGACAATACATGACTAGATAAGAAACGTCATTACAAATCCAATATGGCGGTCTCCCCTTTACATGTATGTAAAAAATCTTGGAATCTTAATTTGACCCACTTCCCGGTCCCGGTCTTCGATTATAGTCCAAGAGCCCGCGAACGCCAGACATACGTTATTTTATAAAAGCTGAAAATTCTTGTATATGTGCCTCTAGTACAGGTAAGAACGATCCCCACCCATGTTACCTGGGTAGTGGTTCCTTTGGCAGGTAGCAGGTAATAAAGGTATATAAAATTGTATCTTAAATTTGTTTGAACTGGCTGTTTGAAATCCATCCCCATAATATGGGTATCAAATGAAAGGGTTTTCTGTCAGGAATACGAAAAAAACAGTCACAGGACTTAAATCCAATATGGCGGACGTCCAAGATGGCGGACAGAAAGCGTGTTTTTTAGTTTTTTTAACTAGGTATGTATATTATTACTGTATGAAGTAGCGTCAGCAAGAAAATTTTATTTTTAGCAGGGCTTGGTCCATTTTGGTTTGTCTCCTAATATACCTACTATAATATTAGGTCATTGCCAAATTGAAGAGCTCGTCGTTTTACAAAATGCTTTGGCATTTTGCAAACGCTCGCCATTTATAAAGGACAGGCCTTTCGCCGCGTTAATAGTTTTTCCCGTGGGAATGAGGCGTTTCCCCGCAGTTAAAGGTAGCCTATGTTACTTAGGTTGAATGTAGCTTTCTAATGGTGAAAGAATTTTTGTAATCTGCACAGTAGTTTTTGAGTTTATTTATTACAAACATACACACAAAAATACAAATCTTTCCTCTTTATAATTTAAGTATGATGTATGACTAGCGTGACCGTATGGTTACACTGGATGACTTCTGAATCGTTGTCAATTTGAATAAAAACCATAGTCTGATTAAAAAGAGAAATAAATAAAAAGTTGTGTAGTATTGTGTGTAGTATTGTAAACACTGTGGTAGTATTGTCACAGAAGAAAATAACAGTACTAACCCGTACAGAATGGACACTCACCCCCCCGCGCCAAAATGAGTTTCCGCCCGATATAGCGCCCCACGTCCCGCACCCCGCAGGCATCGCGGGATTCCGCCGGTGTGGTGCTCGTGGGTGT
The DNA here is from genome assembly GCA_948473455.1 of Teleiodes luculella. NCBI lineage: Eukaryota > Metazoa > Arthropoda > Insecta > Lepidoptera > Gelechiidae > Teleiodes > Teleiodes luculella. The sequence continues at coordinate 5,310,817 of OX419591.1, read as the reverse complement.
TTTACATAGCGCCTAGCGCCATTGACTTGTATTGTAGTTCATATTCAAAAAGAAGTAACTTGTCAAAACGCGTTTTCTCTGACCGCCCAGTGGTATTGTCTCATTTTCAGGATTTATTAGGTAAAGCCTGACCAAAGAAATAAGAAACCTGCTCTGGGTGGGGGCGCCGCCATGTGTACCTACCTATATTTTTACGACTATAGCTACAGTTTCCCTAATAAAATTAGTTCCATTGAAATTCCGCAATATGGCAAGGTTTCTTATTTCTCTGGTCAGTACCTTTATGGAACCTACTTACCTACATTGCTAGCTATTTCTTTTCTATAACTACTTAGTTCTAGATAATTATTATACCTACTTCATTATGTTTCAATGTTTGCAGATTAGAGACGGACAACATGAAGAAGAAAGTTCGCCTTCAAATAATAAACCATCGAATTTTATGCCGGACGTCGGTATCGCCAGTCCAGGGGTAAGCACTAAGCCTTTTTTCCTAGTACCTAATAGCTTATAGTTTCTAAATATTAACTTAACAGCTACTAAATGTTTGCGGTTAAAAAACTGTCAAGTGCGAGTTATGAAGGGTTATCCGTAACAAAATGACTGTGGAACACTGATTGAGTTGAAATTTGGTGCAAGTATGTAAATCCGTGACCCAAAGATTAATACCATAAAATGGATATTTCGAATTTTTGCATTATAAAATTCATAAAAAGGATATTCTTTTCACTTAAACGAGGTTAAACTGATGATGGGTTTTGTGTTTTGGTGTAAAAATATTTGCCGAGCTCGCAGGCCTTATTATGAAATAAAGTTATTGTTAGGCTTTTTTCTAAAAAAACATTCTTTAAACTCAGTGGATATGTCGTCGTTTATCAGTACATTAGAGGCGATAAAAATCTAAATAAATTTTTTTTTACCATTTATTTTTTACCTTAAATAGCTTATTATGTAGTTTCCTAGTCTTCCTTTTATTTCTGACATTATGTTATTTAGCACAAAATAATCCTTATGATGAAACCTATCGACCGGTATGATAAAACTACAGGTTATTTTTTTCTCGTGTAGCGGGTTCGATTCCCGGTTCGACCAAGTAATTATTAAAAAAAATATTAATACAGTTTTAATTGTTTTTTTAAATTAAAATAAAGTCTTCTTTCAGTAAAATGTTCTATCTACAACATTTAAGGTACTTTCCCTCCATTTTTGCATGGTATACCTACTTACCGCTAATTATACCTAGGTACTAGCCGCCCGCCCGCGGCTACGCCCGCGTTAGTTTTCAACTTTTCCCGTGGGACGTAGCGGTTCTGTGATGTTTTCAGCCTAAATTTTGAAGCCTAGGTATATCCGTACCCAATTTTTTTTTATATCCCTGTACCAAGGTTCATCAAAATTCAGCCCGCGCAACTATTTTTCGCGTGGAAATGAGGTATTTTACCGCGGTATAAGGTAGTCTTAATCCATCTCTAAGATTTATTCTACATCTGTACTAAATTTCATCAAAGATTTTCGCCCTCGCTACCATTTTTTCCGTGGAAATGCGGTATTTTCCTACGGTATAATGTAGCCTTTATCCCTCCCTAATGTACTTATAAGTATTATATCTCTGTACCAAGTTTCACCAAATTTTTCCGTCTGACCTACCATTTCCCGTGAGAATAAGATATTTGCCCGCTGTCTATATCCTACTCTAAGGTCTATTCTATCTCTTTACCAATCTATATCAAAACTTTCCACCTGTACCTACTACTATTTTTACCGTGGAAAAAAAGTATTTCCCGTGGGAATGAGGTATTTTCCCACGGTATAAGGTAGCATTTATCTCTCCCTAAAATCTATTCTATCTCGATACCAACTTCCATCAAAACTTTCCACCCGCGCTGCCATTTTTCCCGTGGGAATGAGGAGTTTTCCCGCGGGAATAAAGTATTTTATTGCGATATAAGGTAGTCTTAATCCATCCCTAAGATCTATTCTATCTTAGTACCAAGTTCCATCAAAACTTTCCACACACACTTGTAATTTTTCCCTTAGGAATGAGGAGTATTCCCGCGGTAAAATGTAAAAGCGGGTAGGTATATTAATTGTTCCAACTCTATTTTTGTTAAACGACTGATGTATAATATCGGCTTTGTATGGAGCCGTATTCCTTGCAAGACCATTTGGAAAACTTAATAAAACTTAAGTTTAATAAATAGTGATTAAAGCTAGGTTAAATAAAAGCGGTCAAGTGCGAATTGGAATCGCCTATAAAGGGTTCCGTAGCAGCCAGTAACATAATATAAAAGTTTTGTAGTTCGTTGTGACTTTGATCAATGTTTTAATAATAGTGAAAGGTAAATTTCCATCCGCCACCGAAGGAACTGTCACATAGGTACTTTCTCTTCTATACTCTGTCCTCTTCAAACCCAATTCTCCTTCTTATCTTAAATATATTTTTAATACAGTTGCTCAAAAAGTGGCTTATTGCAGGGTCTTATTAGGCCGGGAGATGATGACAGAAATTTTTAGGTCATTTGTTACAGTATGGCGGTTTTACAGGGGTCTTAGTACGTAATGACGAAAAGATTAATGATGGTCATAGCGCTGGTACTGGCTGGCGGCCCAATCACGTGGGCGTTATGGGAACTTGTCGGATAATTTACGGAAGTCAGACGATTTGTTACACAAAAATTTTAGTATTTTCCGATAGCCCGTAAAAAATAACTAGACGGTAGTGTCATGCCATACTTTTCCGGTGCGGCTTACAGCCCGCCATACCGACGCGAATGCGTTAATAAAAAAATTAAAATTAAACCATTTGTACCAGGCAAATTTTTGCACAGTTTGATCATCGTCGTGCAGCCATTTACGAAAATCACCATGCCATACTTTTCGGACGGTTCCAAATGGTCGCCATACCGCCGCAAAACTGCATAATTTTTTTTTTCGCCTTACAATTTGTACCACCTTCAAATTTTTTTTCAACAACTCCTGAATGAAGATAAATAGAAGTGTGATAATGCCATACCTGTGGGAAGTGGCGAATGTGTGTAATATTTTTTTTTAATTGTAAGATTTTATTTGTATTTTGAACGATTTTTCCCTCTATTAGAAGTATGGCAAATATAATAATGGTCACATTGCATCATATAATTTCCAAAAATCCAAATGCCATACTGGTACAAATCGTCAATTTTTTATAAATTTTTTTACGTCTTGGCTTAAGTCTCACAGTCGTCCGCCCCATGATTACAATCCGGGATATTTTTTTGTAAGTAGAATTGTATCCAAACAAACAGAATATAATGATCCCACGCTGTAAAAAAATATTTTACTTATTGTACAGTCGTATTTTTGAAACGTGTCTAATAAATAAGTTTTTCAAGTATGGCAGCACTTTTTCCCCCTACTAGAAGTATGGCAAACATAATAACGGTCACATTTTATCAAATACTTTCCAAAAATCTAAATGCAATACTGTTACAAATCGTAAGGCGAAAAAAAAAATTATGCAGTTTTGCGGCGGTATGGCGACCATTTGGAACCGTCCGAAAAGTATGGCATGGTGATTTTCGTAAATGGCTGCACGACGATGATCAAACTGTGCAAAAATTAGCCTGGTACAAATGGTTTAATTTTAATTTTTTTATTAACGCATTCGCGTCGGTATGGCGGCCTGTAAGCCGCACCGGAAAAGTATGGCATGACACTACCGTCTAGTTATTTTTTACGGGCTATCGGAAAATCTAAAATTTTTGTGTAACAAATCGTCTGACTTCCGTAAATTATCCGACAAGTTCCCATAACGCCCACGTGATTGGGCCGCCAGCCAGTACCAGCGCTATGACCATCATTAATCTTTTCGTCATTACGTACTAAGACCCCTGTAAAACCGCCATACTGTAACAAATGACCTAAAAATTTCTGTCATCATCTCCCGGCCTATATAGCGTTCGGGAAGTGGGCTATTACACACGCGTGCTTTTTAGGGTTCCGTAGCCAAATGGCAAAAAACGGAACCCTTATAGATTCGTCATGTCTGTCTGTCTGTCCGTCCGTCCGTCCGTCCGTATGTCACAGCCACTTTATTCCGAAACTATAATACCTATACTGTTGAAACTTGGTAAGTAGATGTATTCTGTGAACCGCATTAAGATTTTTTTACAAAAATAGAAAAAAAACAATAAATTTAGGGGGTCCCCATACAATGAACTGAAACTAAAAAAAAATTTTTTCATCAAACCCATACGTGTGGGGTATCTATGGATAGGTCTTCAAAAATGATATTTAGGTTCCTAACAACATTTTTTTCTAAACTGAATAGTTTGCGCGAGAGACGCTTTCAAAGTGGAAAAATGTGTGTCCCCCCCCCTCTAACTTCTAAAATAAGAGAATGATAAAACTAAAAAAAAAAATATGATGTGCATTACCATGAAAACTACCAACGAAAATTGGTTTGAACGAGATCTAGTAAGTAGTTTTTTTTTAATACGTCATAAATCGTAAACAGCAATTTACCTTTCACTATTATTAAAACTTCGATTAAAGTCACAACGAACTACAAAAACTTTTATATTAAGTTACTGGCTGCTATGGAACCCTTCATGGGCGATTCCGACTCGCACTTGGCCGCTTTTTTATTTTTTACCTTTCCCGCACTCGTGCGTTTTCTTTCCCAACTGTCAAAATAATGCCTATTAAAAAGAAAAACCAACCATGAAGTTTTTACTAAAAAAAATATAAAAGTTTTTATGAGTCATGCAAATACGTATATTTCTAAAAAGGAGCTACTAATTTGTTTCAATATCAGATTTAATGATTTGATTAAATTAATTAGGTTAGGTTTCATCATTTCATAACATTTTTCATTTTCATTTCATATCAATCGTAAACATTCTACAGAAGACTTGGCTGTATAGGCATAGTTCTCTTTGCATACCAGAATGGTTGAAGAAAAAAAGGTTGAGTTTATTGTGTTTTTATTATTTTATATTTTATTAAATTGCTTCATTTTTTCGCAACTGTATTATAAATAGTCGTTCGTTCAGTACACGTGCGGAACCGTCATTGCAACTTGTTCCGACTGTCTACATTTGTCGGAACTCTTTGCAATGACAGCCTTTCCGCACTTGTAATGAAATATACTATTTTGTATTTCGTTCTGACACCCTGGACCGCAATCTTCGTTCATGTAACAATTTTACACCAACTCCTTTGCTGTACAAGCCATACGTTTATGGAATGATCTTCCTGACTCAGTCCGACGTGCCCCTTCTCCCGAGTCTTTTAAAATGCGCATCAAAAAAGCGCACTACCTCGGTCTTGTCTCCTGATCCGTTTAATTGAATTTCTTCATAAATCATAATGGTAGTATGTATGTAGGTACTCTGTTTAGACCACCAACCCGCATCACTTCTATCTACACTTTTTCGTCACCTAAAGCTTGCCTGGTATAAATTGCTACCTTAGCAATAAGGCCGCCTTTTGTCTCTTCTGTTTGTACTGTTCTATTTTCTGTATACTGTGTCTTTTTCTGTCAATAAAGTATATTGTATTGTAAATTGCGGTTTACGATTTATGACGTACCTATTAAAAAAAAACTACTTACTAGATCTCGTTCAAACCAATTTTCGTTGGAAGTTTTTGTGGTAATATCCTCATATGTTTTTTTTAGTTTTATTATTCTCTTATTTTAGAAGTTAGAGGGGGGGACACACATTTTTCCACTTTGAAAGCGTCTCTCGCGCATTCTATTCAGTTTAGAAAAAAATGATATTAGGAACCTAAATATAATTTTCAAAGACCTATCTATAGATACACCACACGTATGGGTTTGATGAAAAAATATTTTTTCAGTTTCAGTTCTATGTATGGGGGGGGGGACCCTCTAAATTTATCGTTTTTTTTTTTCTATTTTTGTAAGAAAATCTTAATGCGGTTCACAGAATACATCTACTTACCAAGTTTACCTTACCAGATTCTGCGGTTCATTTCGTTTACTTTTGAGTATAAATCAGGCGTTAAGTATAGGTACGAAAAGTTTATTATGTCTTGTTAGATAAATTGTCCGTTATGAGATCACACACACGGAAGGGACATTTTTCATGGTTTATATAAAAAAGTATGAATGAAAATTAAAATGTATATAATATTAATTTTTTATGAAGTTATAGTAGGTACTTTACGTGTCTACATTAATACAAAGCGCAGTTTAAGTGTTTAGCTATAACTGGTTTAAAAACTAACAGTCAAATGCCTATGTATTTTGTAAAAATGAGAAATGCTCAAATAATGTTTTTAAATGGAGCCCACTATGAAACGGCCCCCTGTTAATAATAATTTCGATAGAGCGACAGGAAATAAACTGAGCTTCGATAAAAAGAAATTCGGTCAAACGAACCATCGAATAATGGACGTTGAAGAAACAAGCATTCGATAGTTTAATCTGTCAGTTATCTATCATCCGGGAAACGTCGTTCTGTAAAATAGGTTTTCGGAATGGGGTAGCAAACCCCTTTTGAGCCACTATTTTGTCGAATAAAACTCTAGATCAACTCTAGATACGTTTTAGATGTCAATTTTGAGTTGGGTGAAATAACAGATCGCTATGACTAGATGCAAGTTTAATTTTTTTTTTCTTAATTCTGTAACGCTTTATGAATATAATTTGATCTTATAACGTTCCTATTTAATATTAATTTAATAAGTATAATTTATGTTTACATCTCCCCACAATACAGACATTTATTTAACTAATACTTAGTATGCATAAGAATAGTACCTACCTATCTACACCTACCTATAACTATATTTAGAAAACAGTACAATCCATCAAATAAAGCAGTTCTTATTAACCTAACAGATACTTAATCGTGAATTAGTCAAAAAATATTGCTTGTTCTATGCAACAAAACATAATTGTCTTGGAATGCCGTTACGTTCACAAGTACGACCTCATACTTCTCCAACACAACTGATACAAGAAAAACGTCTCGATGTCCTAGGAGAAACCGTAAGTATCAGCAATTTATTTTAAACTACTTAGTTTCCCGCCGCTGCTCCGCCCGCGTTAATAGTTTAAAAATATCACCAACAGAGTATACAACAATACATTTAAATTATTACAAAATACCTACAGCTAATTGCTACTCCAATTATAGGTGCTATCAGCATGCAAACAGTGAAAACAATTTAGTTACAACAATAATCAAAGTAAATTTCTGTAGTGCCCAGCCAGCTATTCCCGTACTCAAACAATGTTTATTGTCACATCTGGGTGATTTACACTACACAGCTTTTACACCCTTACCTAACTAAAACTATATATAGCTAAGAACTAAATCAACGAAATAAGCCTTTAATTATAATTAAAAAATAGAGTTTGTAAACTCGATCAAATAAAATGTCGAGAAAACTAAAAGGACTCGATTTTGGTGAACGAACAGTTTTTTTAAAGGACATCATTCACTAATTTTTTTTCACGTTTCATAGACATCATTCACGTTTCATACAATGTTGGACCAAAAAAGTGAAAATGCCGGCCAAGAAAAAATAATGTAATTTTCGGATAGAACACGTCGTAGTTTCTATAATTCTTTACTTTTTTTACATTTTCTTTATTTTTTTGTAACATTTTTTTTCTAAATAATAAACAAAAAATGTTGATGAATGATCATATTATGCACCATAATAATACTTTCATAATATATTTTTTAATTATATTAAACAAATACATACTTAATCCAAGTGGGCCCCTATTATAATAAAAAAAAAGTTAAACTGCATAAAATAAATAAATATAATATATTTAATACAATAGGAATACATGCGCTGTGACATGCATCAAAATAATACATGTATAATAACATTTTTATTATTTAATTAATTAGCTTCTAACATTACAACCATGGGGTGCACAGGATTGGTGTCATAATAAAAGAATACAGGAATCGTGTGTTCTACCCGATAGTTATACTTTTTTTTGCTGGCCGGCACTTTTACTTTTTTGGTCCAAAATTAATGATATCCTCTATAAATGCTATTAGAAAAATTATCAACATCTACATTCCCAAAACAGCTGAGTGTATTATATTGTCTCAATATTCGATGAAGTGGTGAGAAATGACCCAAATTAGTACGAGCCATATTTTCAGAAAATAACCTAAGTATGATTTACAGTGCGATGAGGTACTCGTAAATTGAAAGGTACCTGAAAGTGAACCTTTTCTAGCAAAGTGGGAGTGTTCAAGGAACCATTCACTAACTTGTGCAAAAATACTCCATCCAAACTCTGTCTTCTAGAAGTCAAAGAACTCATGTTGAAATGTTTAAGGCGATCTATAGGTACCTATAACTAGGCAATTTTTTTGCCATATTACAACTATAAGCCAAATGCCACATAAATATTTTTTGGACGCTTTCTAGACGTTTTCTATAAACATCATAGTGAGGATTTCACACTGTGTTGCAATACTCCAACCCAGACCTTACGAAAGCATTTTAGATTACAAATTTTTGTATCTGGCTTCTTGAAATCCCTGCAGTTACGCAAAACAAAACCGAGCAACTTCTTTGCTGACTGTTTGGTCAATATGGTCATTAAATCGTAACCTACCTACTGTCGAGAATAACTCCCAAGTCGCGAACCGAGTTAGCCACGCCAAGTTCTACATTGCCTATCTTATAAGATCTCGAAAAACTAGGTTTTGCTCTGGAAAATGTCATAAGCAAACACTTATTGATGTTAAGTGACATGCTATTTTTGTCGCACCATTGGACCAAGCGTGTAAGGTCAGATTGCATCAAATCAACATCTTGCGTTTTAACGGCTCTGTAAAACTTTAAATCGTCAGCAAATAAAAGGCATTTTGTGCTATGAAAGCAGTTACTGATGTCATTGATAAATATGTTGAACAATAAAGGTCCAAGATGTGACCCCTGTGGCACCCTTGATATGGAGACAAATGTATCAGAAGTAAAACCATTTGCTACCACACGAGAAATTGCAACATATTGCCCGAGATTCCATTTGCCTGTAGCTTCTGTAGTAAAACAGAGTGTGCTACACGATCAAATGCCTTACTAAAGTCTGTGTAGACCACGTCCACGGAGCAACGAGAGTCGACAGATTGTCATAGGTCCTCGATGAACTCTACGAGATTAGTTGCCGTAGACCTAGCCCTCACAAAACCATGTTGATGAATGGACAGCATTTGGTCGAAGTGCGAAGCAAGAATCGGGCATAAAACTTTTCAAATGTTTTGGCAAAGATTGGCAGCAACGAAATAGGCCTATAATTTGAAACTATTCTATCATTTCCGGATTTGTGCAGGGGAATCACGAAAGCTTCCTTCCAATAGTAGGGAAAGATTCCATCCTTAAGAGACCTGTTATAAATATTTGATAATGGCAAAGCCAGACCATCTGCGCATCTTGCAGCAAACACAGAAGGTATCCCATCAGAACCAGCGCCTTTGAAGTGATTTAGGTCTCTTTAATGCCGAGAGCACATCTTCTTTGGAGAATACAAGTGAAGTTAAAAAGTTACTCGTCGAACAGCGGGAAGCAGTATCATCTATTGGAGAATTGGCGTTGTATACGGAAGAGAAATGAGAAGCGAATAAATTACAAATATCCGAACCACTGGAAGCAGTCACGTTGTGAAGAGACATTGACTCTGGATAAGAGCCAGATTTTTTTTTTATGTTTAAATAAACGACCAGAGACCTTTTTTCCCGTACGAATAATCACTATCACTACATAGTATAAAACAAAGTCGCTTTCTCTGTCCCTATGTCCCTTTGTACGCTTAAATCTTTAAAACTACGCAACGGATTTTGATGCGGTTTTTTTTAATAGATAGAGGGATTCAAGAGGAAGGTTTATATGTATAATACATGCATAATATACTTAAGAATAATCCACAATAACCATTTTCCCGTGCGGAGCCGGGGCGGGTCGCTAGTAATAATAATAAATCTTTATTTCTCCTCTTAACATGGTAGAAGGTACTTAACTATATTAACATAACAATTAATCATTGAGAATGAGGTATTTTCCCGCGGTAAAAGCTAGCGTATATTATTATTCTTCTGCAAGGTTTTTCTATCTTTGTGCCAACTCCGCCTCCGAAACTTCGCAGGGTTATCATCATCATCATCATCTCGCAGGGTAATACTTGGCAATAATAAGAGAACACATATTTCCGACAAAAAAAAACCCTTAGGGTGAAAATTGTGGTTGAAAGTTTGTAAAAAAATTAATAAGTTGGACCTTTTGACTTGAAACTTCGCAGGGCTATACTTGACAATGAATAAAAGAACACGTGTTTCGCGGATATTTCCGACAAACAATTCTTAAGGGTTCAAATAGGGATTGCGAGTTTGTATGAAGAAAAATAATTTGTTGGAAGTTTTGACTGGAAACTTCGCAGGTTAATATTTTGACATTGATTAAATGAACATGTGTTACGAGATTTTTCCGACAAACAAATTGTTTTTCTTCATACAAAAAGCTGTGGTTATATGCCACTTATGTGCTGTAGCAAAACAGATTCATCATCACTACATTGTATAAAAGAAAGTCGCTTTCTCTGTCTCTAATCCCTGTGTATGCTTAAATCTTGAAAACTACGCAACGGATTTTGATGCGGTTTTTTTAAATAGATAGAGTGATTCAAGAGGAAGGTTTATATGTATAATACATGCATAATATACTTAAGGATAGGTAACCATTTTCCCGTGCGGAGCCGGGGCGGGTCGCTTGTTATAATAATAAAATAAAATCAAAGTAGCATTGGATCACGATTATCCTTTAAATTATCTCTATCAGTATGACATATAAAAATACGTTGAAATGTAATAAGTGTAAGTTGTTTATTTATTAGTCGGTAAATTTTTAATAGTTTGAACATAATAATTTCAGCGGAGATTATTTTATTGTTTCGTACTTTTTAGTGCGTGCCTTGAGTAGTCGGGTTTTAGTTTTTAAACTTTCTTTTTTTGCAGTTCCATTTGCAATCAGATAGATCAGTAGAGACGTGCGAGTGGCGTTATGACTACAGAACATCAACATATAGATATACCTGTGACGATGAAGATACTCCTCAAACAGCAAACACGTTACACGATTTTCAAGCTAAAAATCAACAGAATACAAAACACGACACGATCGAGGGAATCGGGAAATTCAGAGCCATTTTAATGGTACGTATATGCGGAAGCATATTATTAACCTCAGCTGTTTTTGTATTAAATAGTCTATTTGTGAAACTTTAGTGCTGTTAGCTTTCCGAAGATAATAAAATAAAAATAAATCACATATGTAGCTGCTGCGTCCTGTTCCTGTTGAAACGAAGCTTTTGCGAATAAATAAGTATGTACCTTACCTCCTATTAATGTTTTTTTTATTTTTTATTTGCAGAATAAAGACAAAAACAAATATAATGAAAAATGTGACTTAAGAACTAAACTGGTATGTATCATCCAATTGTATTATTTATTCCGCTCCTCCGCAAGTCCGGTTGACACGTCGTTACTACTTGCGAAACAAGAGTAGATTAATTTTAGGCTTCTAGCCATGGTCAAAGGCACCTCTTATTTCACTGGCAACAAAGACAAAGTCGTGCAAAAACGAAAAGGGACGCAGTTATGCGCAAGAGTGAGCGCGATGTATTGTATTTGTATCTCATTCTAACGCATAACTGCGTCCCTTTTCGTTTTTGCACGACTTTGTCTTTGTCGCCAGTGAAATAGGTCGCTAAGAAAACAAGGTCTAACCATTAGACCACGTGACTGACACAAACCTACGTCATCTTGCGCTGTTCATCCTTGTCGAATGCGTGTTAATAGATAAGGATGAATAGCGCAAAGCAAAATGACGTAGGTTTGTGTCACTGTGTCAGTCACGTGGTCTAACGGTTAGACCTTGTTTTCTGAGACCATGGCACTAGCACAAAATCACAAATAGTAAGTAGTAGGCAACCATGATGTATACATAAACTTAAGTGGTACCTATAAGTTATAATTATAAGTTAGTACCTACCTACACTACACTTATATAGAGTCGATAGAAATATGTACTGACCTATCTTTCATCGAAAATCTGTCTAGCCGTCCGAAAGTGACTTTTACCTAAGTAATTAGTAAGTTTTAATTTATGTTTTTGTATTGTTTGAATTGAAATTTCAAACTATTCCAACAGAAAAAGACGATTTGCATATTGTATGCGCAAAACTCCTTTCTGGGGCCGAATTGCTGGGGATGGAAACCAAAATAAAGTGTTACGACAGAAGACCTCTCCAGCGACCGTCCAACTCAGTGTACTAGTGTTGCTGGTAATTAAATAAATATTACAAATGTAACACGTTTTATTTATATATATTATATTAATGAAGGTTCGAGAAATATTCCAGTAGCAGATTAAAAAAAAACATACGAAATGGCCCTACAGATGGCACTAGTAAATAGAGAAGTTGAATACTGAACTATAGAATTATAAAAACAATCTTCAATTTAATCAACCTATTATCCTAATAATCTCAGTTAGTACCACTAGTACGGCTTGTTAACCTGAATTACGGTCCCATCTGGCAGAAAACATGAAACTTAGCATACATGTAGCTTTTATATATGTGCTTCAATGTCGATATGGAAACACGCTGAGAAATGATTCCCCCCCCCCTTTTTCCCTCATTTTACCTCCCTCATTTTGTTTTTTTTTTCATTTTCTACAAAAACGGTAGGACTGATGAGTTTACTTTTCAAGAACCAAATAGTTGTCGATAAATTACCTACAAAACGATACTACATTTTATAGTGCTAAGATTAATAAGGTAGGCATGGGTATTAACGCCACCTGTATAATAACGCCCAAACTACAAAAAACGTACTTTTATTCAAGTGAGTCGCGTCAATGCTCACGCACACATAGAACACACCAATAGAGTGACATCTAGCGTGAGCGCAAGGCTCCCGAGCCGCCATCTTGTCAGTGACGCGCCGCACTTGAAGGACCTCGATCACGCACGTCGCTTTTATAAAAAGTGCTCCGAAGAAGTTGTAAGTTTTGAGTGATTTTGGCTATATTTTTTGTATAATTTTATATTTGTGTTATAATGCAGGCTCCTAAGTATCTTAGAACGTTAATATTTTAAATAAAATTTACATTATTTCACGCTAAACTGTTCATAATTATAATAGCGCCCACTTGGTTAATAACGCCCGGTGAAATGACCGTTGGGCGCTATTAGCCTTTGTGGGCGGTATTGTCCTATACGTAAAAAATAATAATAAAAAAATTCATTTAAGTATTTCGGGCAAGTGTTAGTGTTAGTAACAAACAATTTTCCTTAAACTAAATTGTCTTTATTTCTTATGAATATTTTTGTGTAATTTTAACCTTTGTAACCCGAAAAAATTATAAATTTTAATTAATAATTGCCAAATCAATCAAAGAAAGAAGATAAATTAGGATTTAAGTTATTGATAGATCTCATTAAAGACTTATTACGTGTAACTATTATTTTTAATTTATCAATGTTCTCAGTAGGCGTTATTATCCTACAATCTCATGGCGGCATTGTCCTATACCGTCTAATAACGCCCGATGTAGGCTTTTAGAAAATCATTCTTTTTTTTAAAAGACAGCTATTATACTGTTACTTTTTACTAATATTTTAATGTAAGCTGGAAAAGAAATGTTAAAAATAAGAATAACAAGAAGTTTGAGATTATTTTACGTTCATAAAGAAGTTTGACAGTTTTTATGTTTTATGTTGATTCCCTACAATGTTACCATTATTATTAAAGATTTTTTTATATGGATTTTATGTTTTAATGGATAAATAACCTTAAGACTGATTTTTTTGTGTCCAGCGTGTCATTTATAAAACGGGCGGTATTAAACATAGTGTGTTTAATAACGCCCAAAACAAGGTTTTTAAAAAGATGTTATTATTATGGAAAATTCAATGAGTTACATCTCCTAACTAACATATTTTGATTCAAAAAACTACGTTAAACCTTTTTATCGCATTATTTGTTCCTTTTATTTAGTATTTAAAGAAAAAATATATAAATTAAGTTAGGTGGGCGTTAAATGCCTGGAGTACCTTATATTTCTATATACAGCCATCAACGTTTTATGAAATTTTAAAAACAGGCACACTTTTTTATTCCTTACTTCATTTATAGGCTAGCAAGCCGTACTACACGTACAATCCAACAAAAAAGGAGAAAAAAGTCTACAATTAATTTCACTGGCTTTATTATTTACTAGCGTACCTACCGGAAATCTTGAACAATACTCGTTTTAAAAAATAGTAATTGAAGCTGTAAATCTCCCAATGCCGCTGCTGGCTGTCTGTCGCCGCGACATGCGACACGGTCTGTTTTACAACAAGATTAGCAGTAGGCTTACTAGGCACGTAAGAAGCGACAAGCTCGAGAAGCTGTCAAACGCGACATAATGACACGAGTCATAGTAGTTCTGTCATTATTACGTCGTGTTTGACAGCCTCTCGAGATTTTTGCGCCTTGCGTAGTAAGCCTACTGAAATATGAGTAGGTTGTTACTAGGTACAGTTAGAGACTACTATTTGGTATTCTGTGGTACAGTCATGTTCATAAGTGCATTCATATCACGTTACTCATAAATGTATAATTTAACATTGGCAGCGGGAAACACCTCATTCCCGTGGAAAAAATAATATTAAAAACAGCTAATGTAACAGGACATTAATTCAGATTGAACTATTCAACTTCCTTATTCTAAACAAGAACTTTCATTTCCTACTGTTAGTACCAAGCAGTAGTGCGATGCGACCAACACTAAAATTTGTTATTCTGTGCTAAAAGTAAATTGTTTCTGTTTGTTTGACTTCTATTACACTTTCACAGCTAGACAGATTGCCGTATACTTAAGTTGGCAGGGTGAAAAATAGATCGTAATATTCTTTGACTTCTATAACTCTAAACACTTACTGCCATTATTTTCCTACTTTCTTAAAACATATTTTTTAGGAAATCGACCTATTAACATTTTTATGTATCTTTATAAATAGTATATATTATCATCAAAGATATCTACATTCTATAATTAATGAATGACTCTAGCCAGCCAACAATCTATTTATATTTTAGGTACACTGAACTCGGAAGATATATGATTGATTAATAAGTAAAGTGTTATCTAGTTATATCTTATTGTAGGTAATAAAATAAACACTATACATTTAATATGTTTTATTTACAATAAATAAGTTCTAGACTTAATATACACAATTATTACTCTTAATGTAACTATGTATAAATAATAAATCACAGAGAAAGGACATCGCGGTAACCAAGTGCTTTTGTCTAGTTTGAATTTAATATTAAGGTTATTCTTACAGTGCGATAAAAACAAAGTAACTGAACTACATATAAAATTTCGAACGTAGGGTCCATCTTGTTGCGTATTACTATTATGACACCCCGGACACATACAATCGATATGTTTTTTTGCAAACCGACGCCATTTTGATATGATGATTCGATGGAGACAACATAACTGCACTGAGATGTATAGGTAACATAATTATTTATGCAACGAGAGAGGGGAGAGAGGCATCGCGTTTCAGACTATCATAGTCGTGTGGTGTAAGGAAAAGTCCCATTATCCTTTATGCCTAGTATTGTGTTTGTGATGCTGAGTAACACATTAAAAATATCAATTTTTAAATTACGAAAGGATACGCATCGCTATGCGTGGAAATGAGATAGAAAACTGTTTAGGTTTGGTTTTGGCAACGTCGCATCGCGTCGCGTCGTTTCTATTATTATATTTTTAAAATGTTTAGTAGGCTTTGTATGTAGTACCAAAGGATAATGAAACTTTTTCTAACACCCTGTATATTCTGTGGTTTCAGTCATAGCGAGCGACAGGGAGGTAGTAAATACATGCGCAATATTTGAATACCATGACGTACGATTGTCATCTTGACGACAAAAGTAATATAGGTACATGTATGTAAAGCCTGACTAGAGAAATAAGAAACCTACTTTGGGGGCGCCACGTGTATATTTTTATGTTAATGGCAACAATTTCCATGCTAAAATTAGTTTAAAATTCCGCAATATGGCAAGGTTTTTTATTTGTCTGGTCAGGGTTTAGAATAACACTTAAATACAAAATAGTTACGCTGACTATACAAGGTGCAGTGCATTGCACATAGTTATGCCAGTGTGGGAAAGTATTTTAAATACTAAAGAAAATTACTGTAGGAGAATCATGTTTCTATTTTCATCGCATTGTAATAATATTTTTATGTTAGTCAGAAAACAATGCTCTGTAAACGCTGTTCGTACCTTTGTCATTTGCAAATATAGCCTCTATAAAGAAATAAACATAGTGTCGGGATTGCAGCTAGATTGTGTACTGTATCTAGACTAGCACTTAAACCCAACGACCACTACCATTGGAATCCGCGATGGAAATATGCGATATATACATTTTTATATTTCTATTAGCTAACTCAGTAAGATTCAACATAAAAATTGTGTCGATTCGAAGATAGGTGCACAACTTAACTTATTTGACAGGACTTTGATCACACACTTTTTAACATAAAGGTGCTAAAAGAAAATTATTCCTGTTAGACGAGTCAAGTGGTAAGTGGTATATATTCTGTCGTCAGCAAATCGTTGAACTCGTTATTTTACAGAATGCGTCGGCATTTTACCAACATTTGGCATTCCGTAATATGCCGAAGGCAAATTGTAGAACGCATTCCTCTTCTTAAAGAACAACGTGGCATAATGGAGCTGAATGATGTATTATACTGATGATCACAAATGGCTTGAAAGACAAGAATAAATAATTAATTAAAGTTGATATATTATAGATCAGCCATTCTCAAAGTGTGTTCCGCGGAACCCTGGGGTTCCGCGATACTTCTGTAGGGGTTCCGCGAGAATTTAGAAAAAAAGGTCATGTGTACAATTCACACGTGGTAGAAGTGAAACTTTAAAAAATTTTGGCTTTAATATAATGAGACGAATGTAAAATTTCGGGAAGAGTATAATGGTAGGTTTTAGTAATGATCATAGTGATACAACAACACTTCCTCGCAGAGTGTCCAATGTTTTCGATGCCCAGATGGGAGATTATAGGTACAGACAGGATAGAAATGAACGAATTAGCTGAACCAACAACGTTAGGAAACATCTTAAAGATTTTGTAGGGCTACCAGTAGGTTTGAGGGGATGACGCAGGGGCAGCAGTAAAACCAGAGCACCTCGATGGTGCCATGATGCTGAGTAGAGGCAGAACTACTACTCTTCGCGAACCTGATAGAGGAGGGAAAACTGTAGATAGATAATTATTGTGTGTGTGTGAACAGCTCATATGAAATAGTTATTAAAATCACTAAATTCACTCACTGCACTGATTTCGCAAAATTGGAATTATTTTTGCGTGAACACGAAACGTGCTGTTAAAAGCAGTGGGGATAAAACTGGAAAAGTACCCTTAAAGCGGCTGTCCCCAAACAAGGACCATTGGATAACATTTTATAACGTCAAAAAATTCAAGTGACATTTTGTTAAGTTTTATTTATTTTCCTCGCAGCGTGTTGTTAGTAGAGTGTTGTTATTTTGACACAACAGCGCCGCGCGTAAACAGATTAGGAAACAATTCGGCAATTTGCCGCGGCATTTTACAGAATGCGATCAACTTCTTTTGACATTTTATAAAATGACAAGGCATTTTACAAGTTGCCTTCGTTCGACATATTGCAAATCAGCGAATACTGATGCATTCTGTAAAATGATGAGATTTACAATTTGCCGACGACATATCAATAAATCCGAATAGCCGTTATTTATCAAAAAAATCAACGGATTTAAAATCTAACCATTCTGATATCTAGATATAGATGTTTGCAGCCGTCTGATTAATTTATTTCTTTTAGGTAGTTGTTATACCGATACCACTCAAGTCGCTTCAACAACTCAACCAACGGATACTCGGCAAGGCGCGCTGAAGATAATAAAAGGGAAACAATGTAAAATAAACCTTAAAGTATACGAACACGTACTCTCGCGGCAGCTTAACAACGGCACCACACTACTCTAGGATTTATCTTAGTAAATAATGTTCAACCGTATGACTCATAACTTTAAGGTTTACCTTATATTGTTACTCTTTCAGTATCTTCGCCGCGCCTCGCCAGTGTACGCTGGCCCTTAGGAAATATATCTTGTACTTGAATTTACATGACCAAAATATACACTTTTAAGCTCACAGTTAATTTTCACTATTTACCTATAGGCACCGATAATATAATACTAGTATACTAGTATCTATAGGATTTCAAGACAAACGATTGAATTTTATTTTATTACTATTACTGCTGCCAGGGAAGTATAAAGTTTCATGCGCGACAAGACATACATTTTGATTTAATTGGAGATACTTTGTCACAGTGTTTCGTAGCACCGAGGATATCTTAAGCTTTTTTTAAGGTATTAGTGCCATAGACGTTTCTATTAATAAATAACGAGTGTATGTGACGGGTCAGCATAAACTGGAAGAACATATTCAGTCAATCGACCAGAACCACTATCCCAAAGAAACTAAAAAAAGACAATTTGACAGGAATGTTGAATATTGTATCTATAGTATAACATCCTTGTTCTATCCCGATGAATGGTGGTTTATTGTTTAGGTATCTAACCCCAGAATAACTAATTTACTACTGATAGCACAGGAGCGATAAAAATCCGCAACCCTTCGCGGAGAGCTATCCTCTATATAGAGTGATACAACCAACCCCTCTTTTGACAGGACGTCAATATTTCAGTTGTGTTTCCTCTTTCAAATCGCTAAAACAATAATATGACTAAATTAAAGATGACATGATATTGTCATTTGTCACATTGAAAGCTTGAGAGACTGGTGACTCTATAATTTTGTAGCATTATTGGCCTCCACTGGTTTCTCCGGTGTATATTTTGACAATGTACTTGGAATGCTTGAAGGGTGACAAGGCTCTCTCTATCAAAAGCGAAGCGCGGCCTTTCCATCCTCTTTGTATCTAACATTATAGAGACGTAATATAATCTCACCTGATCCTGACAACACCTCAGTGACTTCTGACAGTTTCGACCAATACAAAGTCACCAATAGAAAACTGCTTAACGTTTGGAGCAATCACAACCACGCACGAGACAACCCCCCAGCACCTAAGCTAGTTGACAAAACAGGGAAGAGGCACGGTTTTTGTAATTAATATTGTATATAAATCGAGTTCAAAGAATTTATTTTTTACCGTTTGGATATTACATCACTTAGTTAAGTCAAATTTACATTACCCATTCATAATTGAATATGAAATTACTTATTTTCCTAAAAACTAATTATTTTACGAGCTATATTGATTTAAAGTTGTAGGATAGAAAGAGAGATCAGACATATACAATGACGTCACTAGTCACTGCACATGTCTGCCATATTAATTTCAAACAAAAAATTGTTTTGCAAAAGAGACAGATAGATTAGCTTATAAATTGTATATCTCAGTAGTTACTCAGTCGATTTTGTTTTCACTGTTTAGGATATTTCTCTAGAAAATGAATTCAGATATTGAATTTTTTTTCATGCACATTCTCTATTAGTTTCTTTAAGATTTACATGTATTACGTCCAGAGATATTGTTGCCACGCTTTCCTGTATTACAAAAAAAAATCTTTCTTACTCTATGGTTGTTCGATACCATTGACTGAGAATGTTCTTGCAGTATTTGCTAAGTTGTTACACCCGGTATGTTAAATCTTTTTTTTCCCTAAACCTCTCGCTCTCACAGTAATGGTCTAACTAAAGTAAAGAGCAGGAACTTTAGTTTCGGTTTTCGTTCATTCAAAGCAACAATCGTTCATCATTTGTTGTTTAAATTACTTACAAAAAACTAAACGACAGGTATTATTTTTAAAGTTTAGAGCGTTACTGTAACAACCGAGAACATTTAAAATATAACTGGCGTGAGCGAATTAGAAACTTAAAACTAGAACCAACAATTTGTTTAAACCTCTAATAAGCGACTATACAACAATATTATTTCATATTTACATCTAAACAAACCTTGACAACAGTTTTTACAGGATTTCCAGATCACAATGTCGAATTTGTGGAAACTTTTTCTGTAAAAAAGAAAAGAATAAGCCATTAACATAAAATATCGTTGTAAGTTTATCTATACTAATATTATAAATCGGAAGATTTGGTTGTTTGTTTATCTGTATTGAGTAGGCTCCGAAACTACTGAACCGATTTAAATTAAACTAGGTACAAAGATAGAATAAACTTTGGGGAAGGAAGGACATAGGGCACCGTAACTGTTAACGCGACATGATGAATAATTCTTTATCATCATGTCTTCTGGTACTTTAGTCCATTAATCCTTTTAACATTTGGATTTCATACAAACGGCGTTTAATTAAACGTAAACCATACAAGGTTATTTCGCCCAACTTTTTGTTCCGAACGTAAAGTTTTGTTAAGATAATTCTACGCTCAGACGATTCCACAAGACCATTTCAACCATTTTCAAAGTAATATTGTTTTGAAACAAATTATTTTTATAAAGAAAATATACTTAATATTCGTATTAATCATCATCGAGGGGCTCGAGCCTACCCTGAAATCAGGGTGAATAGGCCTTAGTCGACCACGCTGGCCCTGCGGATTGGTCACGAACATACAACACTTGAATTACTTCGCAGGTGTGTGCAGGTTTCCTCACGATGTTTTCTTTCACCGTAAGAGCGTCGAATAAATCGTACATAATGAATTCGAAAATCAAAAACACATTGGTACGTGCCGAGGTTTGAACCCGCGAACTTCGGAATGGAAGTCAACGGGCCTAGCCACTTGGCCACCGACGCTCTAATATTCGTAGTATAGTAAAGTTCAAAAGAATGGATGCAAGCAATTATAACACTACTTACCCTTAACTTAAGCTCTATTCTATCTATTTCGCCGCCCAACATGTCGACGATGTTTTCTCCGTGTTTCAGTAAGAATGCTTCAACGTCGTCTATTGTATCAATTTTTTTCATATCCTGGAAAAATATTACATTTAGTTCAAATTCTCAGGGATAGAACTTAAGGAACCATAAGTGGAATTATATTAATTAGAATTATAAAGGAAATTATATAGAATTAAAAGGACGAAGGAGAGGTTTATAAAAATTCAATTTTTTTTAAAAGGTCCTTTTGCCTGTTTTACTTTTGCCAATTACAAAAAATATCATAAGCTGATGGAGCAATACTCACTTGTAATAAGCTGTTTAAGTCGTGTTTTTCTAAATAAGATCTAGTGAGCGCCCTTCCGTCGAAATCTACTTCAGCCTGAAAAACAAATTATGTTATTTATGATAAATACTTACTCAATAAAATTAACTAACTATATAATATTTATGTGACTGAATTCAAAATAAATTATCTTACATGATGCAGGATATAAACTTTTGCTACCAACAACTGCGATCCCCAATTCTCTTGACAAGTATGGGGATAATGTCAACACCGTATTATGGTATTATCCTTGACTAGAGAAAAAGAATAAATTAAGAAATTACCTTATATCTAATAAAATTGCTGCCTATATCAATGCCCTTAACGTCGTGAATAGCTCGGATCATGAAATCCCTCTCTAGGACGCTGTTAATCTCGTCCAGTTGTTCTTGTGGTATTGACCTGTAGAATGGTATTTAAATAAGTAAGGAACGGGTCGTGTAACGACTAAGTTTCCGTAGGTACTCGTAGATAGTAGCCAGGACCAAAGGGTGTTCTAACAGTATGGGAACATTTTTTAGCATTTGTAATGAATTTCAGTAACTTTATATGAGACTGGCTTTCCGCCGAGGCTGCGCCCGCGTTAACAGTTTTTCCCGTAGGAATGAGGCATTTTCCGCGGTAAAAGGTAGCCTATGTTCGCTAACAGCTCATATATGTCTCCACCGAGGGGCTCGAGCCTACCCTGATACCAGGATGAATAGGCCTTAGTCGACCACGCAGGCCCAGTGCGGGTCTGAATGTTGTATATATATATGTATGTATATCAGCTATCTGACACCTACAGGCTCTGCCTAGTTTGGGGTCAGATGGCCGTGTGTGAAATATCCCACATATTGATTTACCTGCCAATGAGCGCACCGACGTTGGATAGTATGATGAAGGAGGCCACGCCCCCCAATAGTGTGCCAACCAGCAAGCTGCCAATAGCGTCTGGCAGCGCGTGGCCCGTGTACTGTGAGATCGCCATGCAAGACGCCGCGCACACCACGCCCGCCACCGCCGCCGTGTCTTCCATTAGCACCACGTTCACAGACGGATCCGAGCTGCGCATTACTGACAAACGAACTCACTTATTAAGCCGGCACTACATTCTCAACAAAACCCGAGAGCCGAAAGGGACGCAATTATGCGTTAGAATGAGATGCAAATACACCGCGCTCACTCTTGCGCATAACTGCGTCACTTTCAGCTCTCGAATTTTGTCGAGAATGCAATGTCCTAACCAGG
Organism: Teleiodes luculella; assembly: GCA_948473455.1. Taxonomy (NCBI): domain Eukaryota; kingdom Metazoa; phylum Arthropoda; class Insecta; order Lepidoptera; family Gelechiidae; genus Teleiodes; species Teleiodes luculella. Next base: position 5,288,269 of record OX419591.1, on the reverse strand, counting down.
CTGGGGAAATTCTCACAAAGTTATATTTGTTCGACGGATCCCCACCGGGATACGAACCCGGAACCTCCGTAACGTCAAATGAGCTTTTGACCACTCGACCACGGAGTTTTTGCTAAGTAATCACTTACACCCTGTATACAGTAGAACGCCAATTCGAAAATGGCAAGTTATTAAAGCAATACATAAAAGGATAAAATACGTACTATATTCGTATAATGGAACGTTTGCTTCCTTGGCCCCTTTGCGGATAGCGCTGAGTGCTACCATTAACGTCGCTCCTTCCGACACCACCGCCCCGCCGAGGACGAAATAGGCCTGCCAGGTATTAAAAAAAAACGTCATCGCTTTTTCTTCTTTCTAAATTTAGAAAATCCCATAACGCTATCTAATTTACAGTGCGACATAAAAGAGTAGAAATTAAAAAGTAGCAACACTGTAGTGTCGTCCCTTTCCAACTAATTAATCGTGAAAATGAGACACTACAGTGTTGCTACTTTTTAATTTCTACTCTTTTTTGTCAAACTGTAGATAGTCTGTGTTGTGTATAAAGCCTGACCAAAGAAATAAAAAACCTCGCCATATTGCGGAATTTCAATAGAACTAATTTCATAATGGAAATTGTTGCCATAAACATAAAAATATACACGCACCGCCCCCAGAGCAGGTTTTTTATTTCGTTAGTCAGTCTTTACTAGCATTTTGTCAGCGCCGCGTGTGGACTGATTGGGAAATAAGAAGACAAGTTGTCGCGTCATTTTACAGACGGCGCTCGACTTTTTTTGGCTTTTTATAAAATGACAAGGCACTTTACAGTTCGACATATTGCAAAGTGGCGAGAACTTGTAAAACAAGCGTTGTCGTATCAGAAGATCAAACAGAGGACGGAAGACAGAACAGAATGGTGTAGACTCCACCGACAAGAACGCGGCTCTTACGGGGCTCTACCATGCGAAGTGGCGCCGCCATCTTTAATAAATAATAACTCGGAAAATAATCAATTTTTCAAAAATCTGGACGACACGATTTGAGACGGCTTTCTGGAGGATATATAGAAGCCATTATTTATTGTACTTCGCTGTAGTTAGAGATAGGAAAATTGCGAAAAACGGCCACTTTTCGCAATTTTTCTATCTATAACCACAACTATAATAAACATATGTGATTGCTTCTATATATCCTACAGCACCCCGACTCCTGTAGTCCGGATTTTTGAAAAATTGATTATTACCCCAGTTATTTTTTTAAGGATAGCGTCCCCACTTAGCATAGTCATGGTCCAAGAAAACAAGGTCTAACCGTTAGACCACGTGATTGACACGAGCCTACGTCATTTTGCGCTGTTCAACCTTGTCTATCATACGCATTCGACAAGGATGAATAGGAAAAATGGCGTAGAAATGACGTAGGCTCGTGTCAGTCACGTGGTCTAATGGGAAGACCTTGTTTTCTTAAACCATAAGCATAGTGAAGCCCCTTAAATGTGAAGAAGAAGAAGAGTATGAACAGGCGAGGCGACTCACCCAGAAGAAGTCGTGTAGCGGCTGCGGGTCCAGGATGCCGGTGACGCCGTGGTACATGGATACCCCGAGCCCACGCAGAAGATGCCCACGCCGGATATCAGCGACGACACGTAGCGCATGTTGTGTAGCCGTCAGTATAGTGGCCACTGCCTTGTAAAGGTTTAAATGTGAAGAAGAGTATGAACAGGCGAGGCGACTCACCCAGAAGAAGTCGTGTAGCGGCTGCGGGTCCAGGATGCCGGTGACGCCGTGGTACATGGACAGCCCCGAGCCCACGCAGAAGATGCCCACGCCGGATATCAGCGACGACACGTAGCGCATGTTTGTGTAACCGTACGGGTGGTCCGGGTCGGCAATCTTACAAAAAATACGCAATTGGATACTTTACTGCGATCAAAATTCGGTAATAGCAATATATGTCCCCACTGAGGGGCTCGAGCCTACCCTGACATCGAATGAATAGGCCTTAGCCGACCACGCCCAGTCTCGGTTGGTCAACATCATACACAACCTTTGAAATGATATTTTAAGAGATTAGTTATGTCCCATACATGTTGCTTCCCGTCTAAAGCTAAATTTACACCAGAATCACACAAATATTATAAGGGCGAAACTTTGTGAGTGTGTATGTTTGTTACTTCTTCACGTCTAAACGGCTGGAGCGATTTTGATAAAAATTGGTATGGAGTCAGCTGACACCCTGAATTAACACATAGGCTACGTTTTACTGCGGGAAAATACTTTATTCCCACGGGAAAACCTGTTAACGCAGGCGGAGCCGCGAGGAGGAATGCTAGTAGCAATATAAGTCCCCATCGAGGGGCTCGAGGCTACCGTGAAATCGAGTGAATAGGCCTTAGTCGACCACGCTGGCCCAATCTCGGTTGGTGAACTTCACACACAACCTTTGAAATGATTGTTTAAGGGATTAGTTATGGGTGTTGCTTCATTTACAACGGAATGTGCAATAAAGCCAAATTACAATTACAATTTTTATAACATCTTTTTCAATAAAACCGGCGTTAATAAGGCTTCAGAGTCGCGAAATGCTGAAACGCTACGTCGATATATTTTATTTAGATTTTCGAATGTATAAATACAGTAACCAGCACATGCAACCCGAAAATAGTGGAACTCCTTAATCTTTTGAAGTCAGTTATATCAAAGAATTGTATAATATCCACTTTAAGAACTTTATTTAAGCGTAATCAAACGCCGAAAAATAAGTTACTTCAATACTGTTTACTTTGTACTTTTAAGTGCGTAATAAATAAAAGCGTGTTTGTTAGATTTTTAAACTAATAAGTATGTTTATTTATTTATATTATATTTGATTGTAATACAAACGTTCAAGCCAAGTTATTAAAAAAAAGATTCCGTTCAGTTTCAGTTATTCACCGTACATAATTGAACAAATTGGAAAATTGGATTTGAGATACCTACTCATCATCAATGATCGATAGTATCGTACTGGCAAGCTTAGGTTAACTACAAGATGAACAGTGTCAAATTATTCATAGCTAGTGTTTTAGTTACGTCCAATGGATTCGCTTTTGAATTACTTGTAAGTACCTAGTATAATTTAACAAAGTAATATAATATTTGTAAAGAAACGATGACACGTCTGGATCCGTTCCGTTCCGTTGGATTAGATAGAAGTTCTCTGAGGAATTTCGATTAAAACATTTGATTTAATTATTTTTTTTGTAAACATGCGTAAAATGTTAATTGTCCACGTGACGTCATTTATGCCACCCAAAAGACCAAGACCTATTGATTGAGGAATGAGCGCGGAAGCAAAATAAAATTAATAATACATTTTACTAAGAACTTTTCGCGGGCGCACTTGTACCACGTGACATCTTGTTCAAGTTGTTCCACTACCAAAATATAATTCTAAGACTCAATACGCGATAATATATTTTCAGGACGCACTATCTTTTATACCGAAAGGTGAGGGAGGGAAGATCAAAGAAGATGTAGTATATCAGGGTGTCAAGACGTTGCTCCGGAATATTCTTCCGGTTGAAAACGAACAAGAACAGGAGAACGAAGAAGGAAACGCAAACGCGGACCAAGAAGACACAGCTACGAGTAATAATAATAAGAAAGGAAACAAGTATACTAACGTCAATTTTGTGTTATATGTGAGTCAATCAATCCGCAATATACCTATTGTAGTCGAAACCAGTACCTAAAGTAGATAGAGTGGATTTAGAGGTCTTAAGCGCAAAATAGCAAACATTTCACGAGTATTCGATAACGAGCAAATTGAAGTCAAGTCTCATAAAAAAGTCCCATGAATACATGACAAAAGCCTAAAAGTGAATAGTGATAGTGATTTCAGAAACACTTTTTTTTATATAACAGCCATATTGATATCTAAGGCCTTCTCTTTGAAATAGATTATTATACACCTCGGTGCCGAGCCGACATAGCAGACGAATTGGGGAATGTAGTTGTAGTGACCTAGGTGAGAGCTGCTTATGTTGCCCTTGGTTATGATTATCTCATAAAATTCCCACAGGAAGACTTGGGCTAGGCCAATTCTAAGGCAAGCATTACACAGATATTATGCACGCATAGTTCATAACAGATTTTTACTTTTTTGCAGAACTCGGGCATTAGGTTTCAAAAGCAGGACGACATGGTGAACACAAAGAAAAATGTGGTAATTATGAGATCTTATCATGTACGACATCAATGGCAATGACAAGTTAAATTAAACCAGTAGACTCCGAAATAATGTATTAAGTACAACAAACATGGTAGTCGACATCAAAAGTAACAGTTTTCAGAAGTACCGGCCATAAAAATGAAATAAATAATAAACCCTAATAATATTTGCACTTCAGCGCTCAAAGACAATAAAATAAACAATAAATGACGTCACTTTGTATTAAAATCTTTACAATCTCTTCTTGAAGAGAGAGAGAGAGATAGAGAGAGAGAAATTATATTATGACGAACACAACAGTTTTAACACTAGTATCCTAGTATCATTATTTCACCCGATAACGCGTTTAATTCACGATATTAAATTAGGACCCACTTTTTACAGAAAATGAGATTCAACTGCATTCTTGTCGTCGCCTCCACTAACAAATGCTACGGCTGGGATGCAGGCCCAACAAACGTAAGAGAATGTTTAACATACAGAATATAATAAATAATATATTAATAAGCATAATTTTCTTGCTAGATTAGTTAGCAGAATTAATTTTATTTCAGAAACTATGTAAAAATAAATTGTATATGGTTAAGAATGATCACTACTTTTTTTTTCTTTTCTTTTTCTAGCGTACTAACATTACAGGAAAACATTTGCTGCTGGTAATGTAAATTATTTACTAGGCATACCATACAAAATTTTATTGTATTTTCTAATCTAAACTAAAATAAAATTTTCATTAAATACCGAGTAAAAATCATATGTATAATGTATTATAATATTGGCATGTTGTGTGTGCAATAAAGTAGGTACCTAATACCTATACAATTTATTCATTTGCGTAAACAAAATAAACAGCTGTTTTTCTTCTGTCGCAGGAACCACCTGAGCCAGGCGAACCAGATAGTTTCAATCGTTTGAGGACGGTCGATTCTGACGCATTAACTGAAGGACTAGTAATAGTATGTTGTATTTTCTTATTCTTAAGGATTACAGCAAGCAAACTTTTTTTAATGACACCTGTATACAAACAAGAGGCATAGTGTTTAATATAATAAGCTTTGAAATGAAATCATTTATTTTAACTTTTGGACACTTTTGATCACTTAGTTAAGTCAAATAAAGTTACATTTAGCGGCGAGTTCAGCAAAGCAAAATGTGAGGTCTTTTATTAGGGAAGTGTCCTCGGAAAAAAGTAATCGATTCTAATTAATCCCTTTGTTAGATTATCGAAAAAAATTTAACACGTATTTTTTTTTTCAATTTGACGAAGATTTACCGAATCAAAATGTATGAGAAGGGTATTATGACGTCACTTGTTTCGTACAATTTGTATGGCGGCGTGTCGTTACTGGAAATTTCAAAGTGCTGTATCGTCGGCATTTTTCGTTTGCTAGACGAAAAAAAAATACGTGTACATTGTTTTTTAGTAATCTAACTGACGGACTAATTAGATTTTTTTAGGACACTTCCTCATTGAAATCGGTGCTGACGCGTTGTAGATATTAATACATATGCACATTTGCAAAATACACAATAATATAATAAAATTCGGAGTAGGAATGAGATCAGAGGTGGAATATTACCGATACCATCCGTCATGTGACTGTTGACAAATACCTACAGAGTCACGCGGGTCAACATGAGTCGAGCGAAATTTTGTTGCACCGAAAGCTGTTATCTTGATTGTATCATTACTTACTACTGTCTTGATGCTGCATCTCATATAAATCGTTTTCAAATGTCCCAGTGTAAAAAAACTCAAATCAGCTGTGATCACTTTGAGCGTGACCTTTACGATATTATCGAGCTACTCCATTGTCACAAAATGTGCCACGTGAATACAGAATAAAGGCTTTGGTACTTATTACCGTACTAATGTGCTATTTTGAGGTAGAAGGTGTAAATGACTGTGGCTTAGAAAGAACTAAAGCACAGATTAATAAAAATAAAGCCAGTTTTTTTTAGAACGTTATCCACGTTCATTTAGGTTCTAGTATAGTTAAAATATGGCTCTATTATTTATTAACAATTTCTCCTATGTTTTTTAGGATGGAAACTCTTCTTCGACAACACTTCCACAGCAGGCGAACGAGAGCCCACATCTAAAGACTGGGAGTTGGGAGAGTAGGAGCAGATATTACCGTAGATTCTTCTTACAAAACAATGAAGATGACAAAGACGCACCATCTTCTATAACAATTTACATATAGAGCACTACATAGTACCGGAGATTTTTAGCGATGATACCTAGATTTGGCAGATACGAGTACCTATATCAATAAAATTACCTGGTATAAGGGTTTAATTAAGTACAACGTTCAATGCATAGCCTACTTCGTAAAACTGAATTAGTATAATGTAACTGCCTTGTATCTGTACAAATAGTTTTTGTACCTACTAATACTACTACTAATAAAATAGTAGATTGTATCATAAGGGAGCAAAATAATATTTTTACGGCGAGGGCGCTTTTTTGAATCCAGAGCGAAGTGAGGGATTCTAGAGTAGAATCCCGAGCGTAGCGAGGGATTCTTTAGTAGAATCCTGAACGTAGCGAGGGATTCAAAGTACGTCGCCACAGCCAAAAATATATTTTGCGCCCGAGTGATACACTCTACTTTTCATCACCTACTATGAGAAAATAAAAGCGCCTCATATTTTATTGTAATATTATTATTTAATAAAACATAGAGTAACAACTAAATTGAAATTAAATAGTATCCTTTATTAAAACAACTAAAAACTTATATTATTTCTCCCGGGATTTTGCAGGTAATAGATTATCCATCACATTTCTTGCGTCAGTTCTAATGCTTTCAGGAGTTAATTCTATACTTTCACTGTCACTTAAAGAACTCATTTTTCAAAACAAAACAAAACAATGAATTTCTAACAATCCGTGAAAATTTACGAAAACGCGGGCTGTAGTTCGCGCTTTTTTAATTTGTTTTTTTTTTTTCATTCATCCGGCGGCGTGACTATGGGCCGTCGTACCAGCCAGTCTTTATTCAAACAATATTTGCGTTCGATTTCTTTGGTGCTGAACACTAAGATGTTCCAAATTCAAAAAGTGCGCGGCAAAGATAATTGCGGCGCACTTATAAAGAGGATTAAAAACTCATTACTGCCCGCTAAAAGTTTCTTATAGAAAACACCACCTTTGGGTGCACATAAAGGCGAACCAAGTCGTCCTTTTCGAATAGATGGGATGAAATAGTAGATTGTATCATAAGGGAGCAAAATAATATTTTTACGGCGAGGGCGCTTTTTTGAATCCAGAGCGAAGTGAGGGATTCTAGAGTAGAATCCCGAGCGTAGCGAGGGATTCTTTAGTAGAATCCTGAACGTAGCGAGGGATTCAAAGTACGTCGCCAGAGCCAAAAATATATTTTGCGCCCGAGTGATACACTCTACTTTTCATCACCTACTATGAGAAAATAAAAGCGCCTCAGATTCTGAAAAATTCTTGGCGCTTCTTGCATTTCTCCATTCAATAAAATTACCATAGGCTTTCATATATTTCTCCCGGGATTTTGCAGGTAATAGATAATCCATCACATTTCTTGCGTCAGTTCTAATGCTTTCAGGAGTTAATTCTATACTTTCACTGTCACTTAAAGAACTCATTTTTCAAAACAAAACAAAACAATGAATTTCTAACAATCCGTGAAAATTTACGAAAACGCGGGCTGTAGTTCGCGCTTTTTTAATTTGTTTTTTTTTTTCATTCATCCGGCGGCGTGACTATGGGCCGTCGTACCAGCCAGTCTTTATTCAAACAATATTTGCGTTCGATTTCTTTGGTGCTGAACACTAAGATGTTCCAAATTCAAAAAGTGCGCGGCAAAGATAATTGCGGCGCACTTATAAAGAGGATTAAAAACTCATTACTGCCCGCTAAAAGTTTCTTATAGAAAACACCACCTTTGGGTGCACATAAAGGCGAACCAAGTCGTCCTTTTCGAATAGATGGGATGAAAAAATATTTATTCTATGCAGTTTGTATTAAATTTAATATTTTTTTTAATAACATTGTATATTTCCGTGACGAACACATTCATGGCAACCTCTGAGTCCTTGATAAGATGCAGGAAAGTCTTTGATGGTATGGCCGCCGTACAAAACGCAGGTCGTCAGTCAAACAGGAAATAAATGCTTCACTGTTGTGGCAGGCCTAAGAAACACTGACTAGACGTTATGGACAGAGATATGGCAGATACATATCTCATATCTCAGGAAGAGACTGAGTAGGAAAGTGGACACTAGACCGAAGAAGAAAATAACACTACATTTTAAAACCAAATGATTGACCTTTCGTTTTTAGTAAAAAAAAATACATACCTATTTTTTTTTAGTTAAAAGATCTAGTTATAATTTGTTTTGCTTGCTTGCTACTGAACTAAACAGGAGTCTATATCGGATTTCGTATGTATGTTGTATAAATAATTTAAATACGCGCCATTCAGATGGAATACAATACAAAGGACAAGATTGAGTCAGATCAACTTATATACTGATTTTCGAACATTGAAGTTTATGACCAATGATCCCCGACCCCTGAACCTTAGATGTTTTTTATAGTTTTCATCTCAATGCAAGATTCGAATCGTAAGGGCGGTTACGCACTACCGTTCGATTACGAGAAAGTCCATACATTTGTTTTCCGTCTGAGACAACTTGTCGGACGTTCTGCGTCTGCGAGGGTCGTCCTACCTCTTTAGTTACAAGTTACTACGAGTATTCTCAGAGTATAAGTGGCCGCTTAGCAAATACTGATAGTACTTGCTTAGTGAACAGTTTTGTTTGAGCTTGTAAACAGTTTTGAGCTTTGCCAAAGAAAATGTTCTTGGAAAAATATACAACATTAACTTCTCCATACAAACTGCCTGATAAAATATTACTGTGATGTTTGGCAGTATTAAAGCGAAAAAGGGTTTTTGGAAAAGTTGTTTAGGACCGCTGAGATTTACATCCTGTATTTGGGGCATTGCCGTAATGCCTTTGGCCAAAAAACGCATTGTACCTGATACACATTTAACCAAAAACGCTGAAAGCCAAATACGCGATGTACCAATACACGTAATACGCAAGTTATCAGAAACGCATTTGACCTGTAGGCCTACTATGTAAGTAGCGACAGGCGCGAGAAGCTGTCAAACGCGACATATTGACGGAACTGCTATGGCTCTAATGTTACTATGTCGCGTTTGACAGCTTCTCGAGCCTGTCGCTACTTACATAGTAGGCCTACAGGAGTGATATGTAAGGACTTACTTGTACGGATTTGTGTATCCCATAAGCTAGGATGAGTTGATTGACCGTGTCCGCTAGCGAGTGAATGCACTCCGAAAACATGCTGTGCGAGCCAGTGTAGATCCAAGCGCACAGTTTGAACAGAAAGTTGCATCCGTTACTGAAACAGACGAGTTCCAAAGTTACATTAGCGGGAGCGATGTGCGTAAAGAATTATTTCACTTATTTCTAAGTAGAAATGTCCATATGCTGTTGTTGTTTTTATTTAATCAAATATTGTAATGTGAGCTGTAGAACTCGTAAGCCCTAAACTCTTAGGGTTGATAAACCCTAATAACTCAGACAATAAAAAATCCATAACTGATTTTACAAAACTCTATTTAATTGTCGAACCTGTAAGCTTAGCATGAAGCAATATGACAAGCGGTTATCTCACATTTATTTGACAAAAATCTGCGATAAACCCGCCAAATTGAAACATCTTTCAACTGCTTAAAAATTTTCGCGAAATCTAATTGAGAAATGCGAACTACAAAGGAGAACCAAGTGGAGAGTTTTACGAAAGCATTTTTGCTCTAATTGAATCGGAGCTTCGCGCGTGTTTTTTGCTTGCTTATTTATACAAGCCAAGGATCATGTGGTAGTTCACAAACAAAAAGGACCGATCAAGTGAAAGACTCGTCGTCTTCTAAGTTCTACACGGTCATAAGAGACGCGCTAGACAGGTGGAGGCAGATAAACCCTGATGATGACCACGAATCCAAGACATGAGACCAACCCCAGAGAAAGAGAGAGATGGAATATAATAAAAGGAGACTCACATAGCTACAGCGGTGAGTACGACGCGGCCTGACCTAGTCCGTAGGCCCATTTCCTCAGTGTCAGGCGCGCGCCGCACGCTCATCTCTCGTCTGTACGTCCGCAGTCTCCTCTTCACCGTAAATACGTCTGAACAAATTATAAGTATCAGTCACTAGTCCAACCAAGCACCATCATGTTTCAAATGAAAATAAACAATATGTTTATGCTATTATACTAGCGGACGGTGTAGGAGTACTCAAACCGACGAGCATGCATGAGGAGATTAATGAATGTGGATGAAGCGAAAGACGTGTGTCTGGATCGTAGCAAGTGGAAGGAAGCGGTCTCTGCCTACCCCTCCGGGAAAGAGGCGTGACTGTATGTATGTATTATACCAGCTATTTATATAAAAGCCGACCAGTAAAATAATAATATTTCAATTGAATTTTTTACACATAATGCTTCACATATAGTAGGGTATTTAGTGCAAACCAATGTATGGGAACCATGTAAAATTGGACCAGTGGATGAAACTTGGCATGGTGTTAGAATAGGTGGACTTGAGTAGAAATCCACCGGGACCCATGACTGGTACCCTCTCTGAAGCCGGGGGGAGGGGGGTGAAGTTGGATTTTGCCGCCCTTCTTGTTTACACTAATATCTCAAAAACCGTATGTACTATGACAAGTTTTTGGTATCATTTTCAGATAACTCGTTAACGTAGAATTCATTTTTGGAATTATAAAATAGGGTTGCCATACAAAAAAACTAAATTATAGGACAAAATTCGCAAAACACGAATGAAATTTTTCCACATAAACGTCGTTTACTTTTCCCATGGGAATGGTATCGATACAAAAAAAATATGGTCGAGTAGCAACATTCACAGGCTTTACAAATATGTAACTTTTATGGCACTTACTTGATAAAAAATGGGTTAAAAAAAATAAAATTGCATGCGCGGCAGACAAAGGTTATATACATGGAACTAGCTGCAAGACCAAGTTAGTCCCAAAACAGTGGTATTAAGGGGTGATAATGTATGGAAGAAATGTTTTGGGTGTTACAAAACCTTCCAAACAAATAAGAGATGTAGAAGATCTGGTCATAATGGAAAGTAAGAGCGGCCGGAACAAACGGTAGGAGATTACGAGGTGGCGCCGTAGTGAAGCTTGTTGGAAACCTTGGTCAGACTTTGAAAGGTGAAAAAAAAGTCCCAAGATGGCTGACTTCAAGACACTAGCAACCGCTGGCAACACAGCAAATTTTGCACAGCGGGGCAGATAATATTTCTGTCGATCAGTAATGAACCAAGAAACCATTTTGTTTTCTTGGCTACTGGTTCATTTTAACCCCTGTTTAATTTCTGCTTAGATTCCACGTCTTTGGGGCAAAAGCTAAAGCTCTTGCACTGTTGAAACTCAGAAAGCCTTGATAAGATCTCAAAAGTTACCTGCCGATATCTTTACTGTGTCATACTAACCAATTGCTGCAAATACTGTGCTAGTCAGCATCATCAGACAGACGGATCAGCCAGCGTAAGGCTAACTAAGCGTAAGCAAGAGTTCGAGGTAGAAGACCATAATAAGAGTTGAAGGTTGGGGGTGAACAGTTGGGAAGCAATCGCATTTCTCCCTTCTAATCGAATTAACTCAGCGACACCAGTACTTTGCCACTAGAAATATCCTTTGATCTCTAGAAAGATCCTTACGAATGCAGGTGGTAGGGTAGGCTCGACAAGTCATAGGAGCGTCATCGTTGAAAAAGACACATCACGCTGGCAAGCCCCATCCGAGCTGTAGCTTCACCGGAACGTGTCTGCTTCGGCTAACTTGGGTCCGGAGTATGTTCAAAGATGTCCATTTGGCCAAGGCAGATCATGTCCAAGCGTATGACACTAACGCTGTGGGGTATCTCGTCTATTCATTCTATTTAATCGTCTTACTTACTTACTTCATCTATAGACATTAAATGTGTTGAGGAACCAGCACAGCACATGGTGGTGTAGGGGATGTTTGCTGTCGATCTCTTCATTAGCCATGCCCAGAGAGCTGGTTACGTTTTTACGAACCTTCTGATTGAAGCCAGAGAGTTTATTTAGGGCCAAATTTAGCCTCATCGCTGCGCGTGTGCTCACAGAATCCAAACTGAAGCTGCTAGTAAAATTGTATGCCGTAAAGAAGTGATCCAGTTCGACCAATCGATGAACTGGTGGAAAGTTTTACCATTTGATGGACGTAGGTTGGCACAGTAGGTTGTTGCGAGTACCCATTTTCTTCTTGGTGTTTAAGCAGCGTAGCCTATAAACGATTAATCCAAGGTGCAACAAAGGATCGTCAAATGTTCCAGCTTCAAGACATTTTGTTAGCAACTAAGGATTTACAGTACATAAGTTAAATTCCTATCCACAGCTTCAAAAGCCTGCGCTTGGTAAGTTAATACCAGATAATAGTCGAAGACCTCTTTCAATAAGAGGTATGTATTGTGTGAGGTTCCAGATTTGGTTACAGCTAAGCAGGGTTTTTCTGTTCAGATTGCAGCTCATTCAGAGAAGACTTTTGGACTGCGAGGATGTCAGCATCCTTTGTCAGCCAAGCATTATTTCCAGTATTTTTTAAGCATGAATGACAGTACCGACTGGTACCGACCGACAATAGCTTTTGAGGTCATCAAATGGTTGTCTGAGTTTCAGCAGTGCAAAAGTCTTATCCACGCAAAAATTAAAGTGGTTAAAAAATAAAAAAAAAATCTTGATTCTATATTTACTGGTCAACAGAAATGTTGTCTGCACCTGCTAAGCTACATATGTTAGATTGCCAGCGTTTGCCAGGTTTTGAAGTCAGCCATCTTGGGACTTTTTTTTCACCTTTCTGACTGACCAAGGTTTCCAACAAGCTTCACTACGGCGCCACCTCGTAATCTCCTACCGTTTGTTCCGGCCGCTCTTACTTTCCATTATGACCAGATCTTCTACATCTCTTATTTGTTTGGAAGGTTTTGTAACACCCAAAACATTTCTTCCATACATTATCACCCCTTAATACCACTGTTTTGGGACTAATTTGGTCTTGCAGCTAGTTCCATGTATATAACCTTTGTCTGCCGCGCATGCAATTTTATTTTTTTTATCCCATTTTTTATCAAGTAAGTGCCATAAAAGTTACATATTTGTAAAGCCTGTGAATGTTGCTACTCGACCATATTTTTTTGTATCGATACCATTCCCATGGGAAAAGTAAACGACGTTTATGTGGAAAAATTTCATTCGTGTTTTGCGAATTTTGTCCTATAATTTAGTTTTTTTGTATGGCAACCCTATTTTATAATTCCAAAAATGAATTCTACGTTAACGAGTTATCTGAAAATGATATCAAACTTGTCATAGTACATACGGTTTTAGAGATATAAGCGTCAATAAGAAGGGCGGCAAAACCCACCTTCACCCCCCTCCCCCCGGCTTCAGAGGGGGTACCAGTCATGGGTCCCGGTGGATTTCTACTCAGGAGTACCTATTCTACAACCATGCCAAGTTTCATTAACTGGTCCAATTTCAACAGTTTTTTGCACTAAATACTCTACTAATAATGTAGTTTAGTACTTAGTTTACTAATCTGCACTGGGCTAGTGATAAATTAAGAACGGGGTGAGTATCCCAATTCATGTCCCCCGCCGCCGTACCTCATCCGCAAGGTCCGGGCGGCAGCAATACGCAACAGCTCTCTCTTTCATACCCATGCAAGTGATCTCTAGTGTATAGTTTCATACTATCCATATTTTGTCGGAATTAAAAACACATAAGATGTACAGAAGCCAGCTCATGCAGTTGGACATTCGGACTATGAAATTCACCTCTACCGCTACGGAATGCGGGCGCTCTCAAGGTCAACATGTGCAACTACATGTGCTGGCTACTGTACATTATATGTATAATATAATAATATTACGAAAATTGTAAGTCACCTTGTTCATATCTTCGCCTGTCCAATTCTCTTCTTAGTAGCTCCTTTTCAAGTGCTTCTTTTGATCCCCACACCTTAATTATAAGAACAAATTACGTCATATTAATTATTGATACTTTCAGTAATCATTTCACTACTGCAATGGCCTGTCTGTAGTGGTAGTTGTTTAGTATGAAATAAAATAAATAATTTGTATTTTTAAGACAAATAATTTCATGTTAATAGATCCTTATCTATATTACAATACAATTATTACAAAATAGATTCAGAAAATGATACATAAAATATATAGAATAATACAAATCCTCTTTATATTAAAGCAATTCACATCAAGGTTCCATGCATATAATGTAATATATTTTGTATCTCTTTCTTGCTTACCTCAATAGCTTTAGATTCCACATCTTTGCGATAAAACACAGTCATTGGTGGTGCAGCCTCATACGGTGACCTCCTTAACACTTTTGGCAAAGACTCCAAGTCAGACTGCTTAAGTAAATATTCTGTCATTGCGCGCATGGGAGTTATGAAGTTTCTTTCAGTGTATGATGCTGAGAAATCAATCAGAAGTCTTTTTTTCACTGGAAATAAAAAAATAATTAGTAAAATATACATTTTCCATGTTTTTGTTATTAGCTTTTAATATATTATTTAATTTAATTTGACAAATACTTTGTAAGTTTAATGAATAATTTTCTTACTCCACTAACTCATACAACAGCTCCAAAGAGATTCTTATATGAATAGTAGCTGTGATGATGTCTAATATTATCTAGTTGGCAAAATACCCTTGTTTTTTTTTTAAATGTTGATTAAATGAGTAATTCATTTAGAAGTAAAATAAAGTATATAATATATTTTCTCCAACCCTTTATAGCACTTTGGTGTTTATTTAAAAAAACAATTTTTTAATTAAATTTTTAGTTCCATCCATATTAAAATTATAAAAGTTGTCTGCTCCAATCCTAAAATGGCAGAAGTTTCTGGGGTTGTGATTATTCAACTTCTATTGACAAACATTTTATGACATCAAACTACAAGCCTTAAAGTATTTACAGCAGGGTCTGAAAATAGATATATATCAGACGTCTGATATACATCCTTAAACCCTGATTTACAGCATTCGTAATATAATTTATACAGTAATCTTGTTTGTTTATCATGTCCAGTCAATATATTCTGGTATTCTAATTTAAATAATAAAGCTTATTTAACTGACATCATTAGTTGTTTCAAAAAACCTATAATAAATAAATAAATGAAGAAATTTGAGATTGAGTTTAAAACTACAGAAAATAATAATTTATGATGTGAAAACAGCTGAAACAAAAGCTTATGGGACAAGACAAAGCATTTTCACATTCAATATTATTTGATGGTGAACATAGTTAGTAGTTACCTGGTGTAACTTGTATTTTCTCTTCAGGTTTGGATGACGAGGGAGGCTTTTCAATAGTAACTTTAGTCACCATCTTATCTGGGTTTGTTTCAGTTTTCACAACAATATCCCCTAGAGTACTCTGCTTGATAACAATTTTATCCACCTTTGGATCTGTATTCGCCGCCGAAACCTGCACATCTTTGTCACTCTTGTTTCTCAAATGAGCAGTATTATTCAGGTATCTTTGTACATGTTTGTTTACAAGAATCACATCCTTTTGTATGGTTGCATTAGTGATCAAATATAGATACCTAAGTTCACTCGATTTCCTACTTATTTTTCTATACATACACTTAGCAGCTACAGAGTTAAACATAAACATTTTGATGAAAAATCAACTTTCCACGATAACCAAACTACCGAAATCGACACGGTGTTTCTTCCTACGAACATAAATAATTAGAGTGTAAGATAAAATTCATAGTACAGGATTTCTTCGTTTAACACTCAGACAACTAAAATCTAAGTAAATATTTAATAATTTTACGATTTTAGAGTATTTTCTTGCTCAGAAAGAAACGATCAGAAATCCAAAACCAACAACCAAATTGACAACTGAAATGACATTGATTGACAATGACAGCAGCTGAAGAGCGTTACGTCAGCGATGGACGTACCGTCGTGCGTGAACATGCAAGCGTACTGCGTACGTCGTAAGGAAGGAGACGTACGTACGTACGTACGTACTACGACGATACTACGATACGGATACGTATTTGCGTACGTACGTACGGTACGATACGACGATACGACTTCATATATATAGACGACAAAATGAAAACTGAAGATCTTCTATTATTACTAAAGACTAGGCTGTATGGGCTTTGAACTATTTGCCTTTTCAAAACAAGATAAATAAACTTAAAAAAAAAAGTTTTTTTTTTACTTCGGTAGGCTTACTACGTAAGAAAGAAGCGACAAGCTCGAGAAGCTGTCAAACGCGACATAGTGACATAAGAGCCATAGTGGTTCTGTCAATATGTCGCGTTTGACAGCTTCTCGAGCTTCTCGCATCTCGTATATTACGTAGTAAGCCTACTGTTATAGTTATTTTTCTCTGTGGGTTTTTTTACAACATTTTCTTGCATTCATGCATTCATGCATCCATCCATTTCGCTTGGTTGTTTTTATAAAGTTTCTAACGAAATGATATCACAAAACGTAAAGTAAACAAGCAGGATTGCATTTTTAATCCGTGTTGTTTAATTGATAGTTTGGTATTGCATTTTGGAATAGAAGTGACCTTGAAGTTCAGTGCACAGCTGTCAGTCATGTTTCCTAACCAAAATATTTTATAAATACTAGTTTTTTTCTCCAATTTTGTCATGAAGATCGTCGACGCGCATCTTCTAGAAGAGAAGATGGACGAGGTGGTAACGCATTACATCAACTCGCACCCACCAGGAGAGGTATGGTTTGTCAGTAGTCAGTTGTCACCTTTGTTTCTTATTATTATTTGAGAGATAAGATTTGGTTAATTTATGAAATAGAAACAGTAAAAATTTCGCTTTCTGTTCTTCCTGATTGTATTCCACCTGCGCGGTAAAAAATAGCTGCATCTCTACTTCATTATATGGGAAGTCTAGTTCAGTACACTTAATGGGCTCAAAACTCAATCTTTAAATTTAAGTTGTTGGTCTCTTTCATTCAAATGGAACCGAAAGGGTAAAAGGATGAGAGATAAACAAATTTAATTTTGAATAAATTATATTTAAAATAAGCAGTGTAGCTGACAAATCCAGCTTAATTTAAGTGAAATGTTTTCGCATGCTGGCTACTAAACTAGTGCAAATTATGTGTAAAAACGATGTTTGACATCTCTAAATTTAAGTTGATCACCTGTCCTTTTTCGTTCTTAAGAATGTGAAAGGGACAAATGGTTTTTAAATTTAAATCTGAGCGTAATATGTAGAATCTGGCCCAATAAAGAATAAAGTTAAGTGTAATGTTATGTTGGCAATTCCTTTATCAGAGGTTAAATTATTGGCACAGCTGCTCATTTGGTCGGTTAAGGATTGTTTGCTTGGCCTGACATTCCTTAATTGTGTAGATTAAAACTATAAGGCTGGCATTGTCATTCGTCCCCAAGTGAGACAAAAGTCTCAACAAAAATAAGATATAAAAAAAAAATAGTTTACGTGTAAAGCACTAAGATATTGCTTATAGAAAAATATAATCTGTTTTGCAGCCTGTGCATGTAGATGGAGGCCCCATGTCCCTGAATGTCCAAGATGATGTTGGTAGAGTGGTCACGGTCATGTCTGGCCATGGATACTCCTCACAAATGAGCCGGTAAGAATGAAGATTACTTTTAAAGTAGCCATAAAAATGTTTTGCCAATGTTTACTTCTTGTATGTATGTTCGTTCGTTAACAGCTCATATATGTCCCCACCGAAGGCCTACCCTGTATGTATACAAAATAATAATTAGAAGAACAAAAAATTTGAAGTTTCTTCTCCACAGCAGCGCACACATTGCGCGAACCTGCCAGTTATATCCAAACTAATATTGCATTGCCTCTGCAAAGTTTGGGACTTTATTCTTCAGAAACATTATCATGCTTTGATTTCATAAATAATTGTAATCACTTAATTTCTGTAAGGATCTGTAAATAGTATTTTTCCAAAGTTCTTGTTATTTTATTTTAGGGCGTACTATAAACCTCCAATGATTTAACCTTTATCATATTTATAGACATGTCCCAGTGAGTGAGGTAGTGGAAACAGGCCCATGGAACGAAGAGTTGATGGATCCAGAGATGAGGCTGGCTGCTTTGGTAGCTCACCTGGCACACCAGTCTCGGGCTTCACATCATCAAACATCGTCGGTACACTCCAAGGTATTTTCTTTAAAAATCAGAGCACAACAAAGTAAAACACAATTAGAGAGTGTCAATAATTTGTTATGCAAAATATTATAAAGATTTTTTAGACATGTTTGTTTACTCAATGCCATGTATGTATAACTTTAAGTGAAAAATTAACTGGCTAATATAGAGTTTCTGATCTAATTGTTATACGAGATATAAAGGGTCTTTCAACAAGGACGGGTCGATGTTAAAGATGAATAAAAAAAGATGTGTGTGAGATATTAACGAAATTATTTTTTTATTTGAAAGGCCCTTTTTTGCCAATTTGGATGGAATATGACATCGTTAAAATGTCCGCCGTGGCTTCGTATGGTGGCACGAATCCGAGAGGACCAATTTTTAATGACTCTGCTGCATAGAATAATCTTAAGCGACAAGGCACATTTTTGGATGAATGGTTTTGTTAATAAGCAAAATTGCCGTATATGGGATGACCACACCCCACATGAGGTTCACCAGGTGGCAATGCATCCACAAAAAGTTACTGTTTGGTGCGGATTTTGATCTGGCGGCGTCATTGGTCCGTACTCCTTCGAAAACGACGTTGGCGAGGTCATCAGCGTCAACGGCGAGCGCTACAGATCAATGATCAACAATTTCTTTTGGCTTAAATTGAACAATATGGACGTGAACGACATGTGGTTCCAGCAAGATGGCGATACTTGCCACACAGCGAACGACACAATCGACATTCTGCATGAATGGTTTGAGGGTAGGGTTATCTCTCGCAGAGGTGACATGAATTGGCCACCAAGATAGTTTGATTTGACTCCGCTAGACTTTTTCTTGTGGGGTTTTCTGAAGTCGCAGGTCTATGCCAATAAACCACATTCGACCATTGCCCTGAAAGCCAACATAACGCAGGCCATTGCTCAGATTCAACCGGAACTAAATTCAAATTCAAATTCAAATAGTTTATTTGCATCAAAACATGGTAGTTAAAGTATTACAATTTTCATAGTAAGTGCAAACATGTTTAGCTAATATAGAACATTAGCATGCAAAATGTCATCGGTGGGATTTTATACATACAATATTAATATTAATTTGATATAAATGTCTTAAGAATAATTAAATAATGTCACAGTTTAGTATCTTAATTGCAAGTAATCATTTACATTATAAAAATTATGGGAATTAAGCCATTTATAAAATTTTGTCTTAAATTGTCTCAATGGTAGGTCTCTGATGTCTTTCGGAATTTTATTATATATTTTTACAAACATGGCCGAGCAATTTTTTGCATATTTAGCTGTCGAAATATTATCAATATGTATCAACCTATCTGGATCTCTACGATGTATACCCACATCACGTGCTTTTGAAAATAAATTCATGTTTTTCTTTATAAACATTCCAACTACAAATATATATAAAGAGGGGAGTGGCAACAATCCTAGCTCGACAAATAGCGGTTTGCAAGAGTCACGCGGCGACAAGCCTGTCATTGCACGCAGACATTTCTTTTGGGCCAGAAGAACTCGGTCTATGTTAGTACCGTTTCCCCAAACTTCCAAGCCATACCTAAGAGTAGATCCCACGAATGCGTGGTAGACGGTCAGCGCGGTATTTTTATTTGTACTCTTTTTAATCATTCTGAGAGCATATGCGAATTTATTCATTTTATCACTAACTACTTTTATATGTGATGTCCAGTTTAGTTCTCTATTAATATTTATACCTAAAAATTTTATTTCATTTAATGCATCAATCTCTATGTCATTATATTTTATTTCAAATGTCAACTTTGTGTAATTAAAATTAATATATTTTGTTTTTGATAAGTTTATTTGTAAATTATTAATTTTTAGCCAATTTACTATTGAATTCATTGTATTATTTAAGTCTAACTCATGCTCTAATTTTGAAATATTGTTTATTTTGCCTTGACCCGTAACTACCACCGATATATCATCGGCAAACATGATACATTTATGTTTAGTTACTTCTGGTAGGTCATTAACATATATAAGAAACAGGAGTGGAGACAATATCCCTCCTTGTGGCACCCCC
This sequence comes from Teleiodes luculella, assembly GCA_948473455.1. Taxonomy (NCBI): domain Eukaryota; kingdom Metazoa; phylum Arthropoda; class Insecta; order Lepidoptera; family Gelechiidae; genus Teleiodes; species Teleiodes luculella. The sequence continues at coordinate 5,267,738 of OX419591.1, read as the reverse complement.
AGTTTATTTATCATATAATCTGACTTATAGGTTTGTGTTTCATTTTGATGATTTAATCTCGAGATAACCACTTGTTGTTTTCTGTTTGTTAAATACGAGATGAGCCAGTCCAACGGAATACCTCGAATACCCTTCGCCATTAATTTTTTGATCAGAATTTCATGAGAAACAAAATCGAAGGCTTTAGTTAAATCGAAAAAAAGTACTGTTGTTAATTTCTTTTTATCAATATTTTGTAATACTTCTTTTATCAAAGAGTAGCATGCTAGGGTAGTCGATTTATTTTTCTGAAACCCGAATTGTTCAGGGCAAATAACATTAAACTTTAAACAGAAATCCACTAATTGCTTCAACATGCATTTCTCGAAAATTTTTGAAAATATTGGAATTTTAGCAATAGGTCTATAGTTGTCGCACTCTGACCTATCACCTTTTTTATGTAAGGGTTTGATCAAAGTAAGCTTGAGGATCTCAGGGAAAACTCCGGTAGAAAATGATAAGTTTATCAGATAGGACAGAATTGGGACAATACAGTCAGCGCAAGATTTTACCACTTTTGTGCAGATTTCATCGTAACCTTCGGAATTAGTGTTTTTTAGTGACATGATCTCCTTTTTTACGTCTTCTTCAGAAATTGGTTTTAGAAACATAGATTTAGATGTGCTGGTAGTAATTTTAGGGCTATTGTTTTTATTAAAGTTAGTTGTTTTTATAAAGTGTTTATTCATATAATTTGCAATTTCAATTGGATTTTTAATTATATTATTATTATCAATTAAATATTCTAATTCGTCATTTTTAAAATTTTTACATCCAATTTCATTATTTATTATGGTCCATGTCGCCTTATTTTTATTTGTGCTATTATTTATAAACTTATTATTGTGGTTCTTTTTTGAATTAATAATGCATTTTTTAAAAATTTTTGTAAAGTTTTTATATTTAGTTATATACTCTACCGTTTTATATTTATATGTGAGACTTCGGAGAAACCTCTTTGTTCTACTACTTTTCTTTATACCCTTTGTGATCCACTTAGGTTTATCATATGTGTTAATTTTAATTCTAATTAAAGGAAAACACAATTTGTAAAGTGTGCTAAATATGTCATGGAATTCTTGGAAAGCAGTGTTTATGTCTGTTTTTTCACGAATATAATCAAAAGATATACTACTTAAGCATGTTCTGAATTTGTCTATATTTTCTATACTATAGTCCCTCTTAAAGATATAATAGGTTTTAGGTCTTGCCCCTTTTGATTTAACTGGGAAGTAGAGCAGTTGTGCGGTTTCGTGGTCTGATAAATTTAATGTAAGGAGTTTTGAAGTTGCATTTTTTATGTTGCTCAATATATGATCTAGGCACGACTTCTTCCGTGTGGGTTCATTTATATGTGAAATAAGGTTGTAATTAAGAGCTAGATCTCTGTAGTGGTCTGTGATTTTTCCGGCAATTAGTGTGTTTATATTCATATCCCCCACCAAAACTATTTTCTTATGTCTGTATTTAGATTGAAGTTCACATAGAAGTACGTCAAGTTTATTTAAGAATAAAGTAGGGTTACTATCTGGAGTTCTATAGATACACAGTATTATGAGGTTATTTACTGGGATTTCGATTCCACTGCACTCAAACACTTTTGATGTAGAGTGCTTTTCTAGAAAACTAATCTCTTTAAAATGAAGGTTATTTTTCACTAATATACATGTTCCGCCTCTTTTAATGTCTTTCCTACAATAGGAAGCGGCCAGATCGTAATTTCGCAGCTTTACAAGTTTTTCTAGCCCTGACATCACGAACGTTTCCGACAAGCAGATTACATCAGGGCTATCCCCCGTTTTCGAAAGATCTTGGATTATAATTTCTAATTCGCTAGCCTTTGCTAAAATACTGTGTATGTTTTGGTGAAAGATAATAAAATTGTTACAATTATTCATTGCACCCCGCTGGTCGAAAAAACGCAGTACTATCAGATGATATTTTTCGCTTATTCATGGTAGCAGTTGTCGAGTCTGTCAGATTTATAGATCTAGTACTAGCAGTCGAGCCAGGAGTGTAGATCCCCTGTGTGGATTGATCCGTACAGTGATGTGAATAGTTTTGTACATAGTCGATTAAATTTATTACATCATTAATTGGTTTACACAATTTTTTAAAGTTTATTTTGGGCGAGAATTGATTTGTATGTAAAAAGTGACAATTCGTAGATTTATTACAAATATTTTCAATACTTATATTTAGTTTATAATTGTCTATATGAGAGTTTATGTTTCTCGCTGGCAACACAATTGTAGAGCATTGTTGCACTATGCAGCAGAGTCATTAAAAATTAGACCTCTCGGATTCGTGCCACCATACGAAGCCGCGGCGGACATTTGAACGATGTCATATTCCATCCAAATTGGCATAAATGGGCCTTTCAAATAAAAAAATAATTTCGTTAATATCTCACACACATCTTGTTTTATTCATCTTTAACATCGACCCGTCCTTGTTGAAAGACCCTTTAAAAGCAGTAGGTTTTCCATAAATAAATAAAAGAAAAGAAAATATTTAACTGGCGAAAAGTTTAATTGTAAGTTCAAAGATGTATCTTATGATTAAATAAAAAAAAACATTTGTTGAACTTTTTTGTGTGAAGATGTATTAAATGCTTCTAATTCTAAAGATGTACATACTATGGGTACACTGGCCATCTGTGGAATTTTATATTTTTAATTGGCTTAATGCTACATAATATTTAAAATTTGCAAGATGTATTGAATAATAATAGTCTCTGGTATAGTGTACTATTTCATTCATTCTTTACTAACTTTTTAAACTAAGTGATCAAAAGTGTCCAAAAGTTAAAAATAAATTATATCATTTCTTTAACAGATATCATCAATGAGAGATGTGGACTCCGAGACAGTAATTTTGGACTCTTCACTCAAGATTTTCAATGGCCAGCCTTTGGTAAGTGTAATAAAGTAATTTGTCTAAACATTATAAAAGAAATGTCTTACACTTGGAGATCTATGTGTTTTATAAATAAAATATATAAATAGAATCTAAAGCTCGACCAAAGAAATAAGAAACCTCGCCATATTGCGGAATTTCAATGGAACTAATTTTATAAGGGAAATTGTTGCCATAGTCGTAAAAATATACACGTGGCGCCCCCAGAGCAGAATGAAATGAAATGATGGTATGATAATGGTAGATAGGGTCTATTTAACCTTTTGAAAATAATAGATTTTACTTTTTGTTTTTTAGTTATTGATTGTTAAGGTGTACCATCAATCTGGTAACTTACCAGTGATATATAGCTTCTATAGAAGGTATTGTATTAGTTAAAGCAACGCACAACTGGTGATTGGGGATATCCTTCGCCAAGCCACAGATAATAAAATACTTGGCCAAGCCATTTGATATTTGCAGATTGATATTATGATAATAAAGAATAGACAAAGTTCGCTAGTAGTTCACGGTCGGTGGGCCGATATTTTTAATTGTTATTTTTTTATTAGGATTCGCAATCGGACTCCATAGTAGTGCAAGTTCCACCACTGCCTCCCTTGCCGCCGCTGCAAGGCATCTGTTCGCGCAAGAACACAGACACCAACTGGTACCATCCTAAGGATAAAAACTCTTTGAAGGTAAGTATAGCAATAGCTTTACTGTTCCAAAATGGACAATTTGCAATACGTTCAATACTTAGCATATTATTATGTAGCTGAACACTTGAATTACGAGTTTCGCCCTTTTTGCCACTGAATAACGGCGGGAAAATACTGATGTGCTATCTCTAGTAACAACCTTATTATCTCTCATTTACGGTCGTATTTTCATTGCGATAACGTAGCGTGCTGGAATTGAAATGTAATATATGTTTTTTTACTAATTTTATCCGTATTCTTTCATATTATGGTTCTATTTTCATTGTGATGACTACTAAGTCTTGAGCATTACATTGCTGTCCCATTTAAAGTGTTCGTGTTATATCTAGTCTAGAACCTATTATAAATCAATGTTTATAAAACGAAAATTATATACACTGTGGTCTGTTTCATATCAATTCGAACAAAAGTTCATTGACTTCTTTCTTTTTTTGAAAGTTATTAAAAATAATGTAACGCCAAAATGTTTCGCAAGATCACACGCTCACCTAGCCGTCTACTACGCTACGGTATGCCAAATTACGTATTTTGCGATAATTTCCTATAGTTTTATCGTATCGTTTGAAAAAAATGTGCGCATTGTTTGCAGGCGTCAATGACCTTTTGTCCGGATTAATATGAAACAAACCAACATTGTTTTATTGGCAGGCTAATGGAGAATTATTAGGTGAATCGGAGTCTACGATGATAGAGCTGAGTGCCGGAGCGTCGCCCGCGCACATCAAACAGAATAAAAAGAGTTTGCCGCACAAGAAACGGATATCGCGCAAACTGAAACGGAACGGCAACTGTACTCCGCAGCAGGTATGATAAAAAGAATAACTTCTCAAAAATGGCAACACCGTTAAAGATACAATCATACCAATAAAAAAATACAGTCGTTCCATTCCAGAATATGGCTGGTTTTTTATGGTAATACTATTTTGATATCAATATTATTTTATTCTATTTTGATATCTTTAAATAGACTTCGGACTCAGGTTGGCCGCAGTAAGGAAAATATGTTCAGGTATGGGGATTTTCGGAGAACACAAATTTGGAATGTGTGTGTGGGGCGGTGCAGTCTATGGCCCACCTAGTGTCCTGCCCTGCTTGCCCTGCCACCTGCTCGCAGCAGGACCTGATGGATGCCACAGATAATGCAGTTGAAGTAGCTAGGTTCTGGGCCAAAATTATCTAAGGAATTTGTCATCGACACGATAAGAAGAAGAAGATTTTGATATCGAAGTTTTATCGTTAATTTGTTTATTCAAGTCTGGTGAAGCTTGATACGTCGATTTTGCGACACAAGCATAAGCCGATTAAAGAATAATAATAATTCGTTTATTTTGCTTGCTGTTTAAAAATGTCTGACTACACTCACACGATCGATAGAAATTTATACTGAAAATAAATAATCTTATGCTATTAATCGCTGTTAATTTTGCAGGATATAGTCGTGATAAATTGCACAGACGAGGTGCCTGCAGAGGAGATATTACCTGACAACTTCGTCGCGGCCGTGCAGCACCAGGAACACTTGACCGAGGAGACGCATCACATTGCTCACGAGGTATCATATCGTAGCATATATTATTGTTTTGCTGTTTTTACAATAGGTCTTATACATTTATTCCCAGAACATTTAAAAGAGGATAGAAAGGCGTTGTGGGCGGGGCCGGCGCGCCAAGGACATGAGCAAACGCTCCACGCAAAGACGCGATCGCGCTGTTTAATCACACTAAGCTATAAAAATGTACATCGGTTGAAATCGCGTGATTGAGCGGCGCTATGATTGGCTAGATTTGAAATTGCAAATATGTGCGTAAACTTCATCTTTATTTAAGTACAGATGTAGTGGAGGTGAAAGGTGGGGTGGAAATCGGCGACACCGGATTTCATACCAACTATTAATTAATTTAAATCTGTTAAGTGGTTTCGGAGCCAAAATTGAATATTTGAATTTAGACGAGAAAGAAATGTAAATGGGGTAAAATAAATAAATATGTGGGACATCTCACCCCAAACTAGGCAGAGCCTGTACCATGGGTGTCAGATAGCTGATATACATACATATACAACATCCAGACACAAGGCAAACACAAGTGCTCGTCACACGAATGTTTGCCCTGGGCGGGATTCGAATCCGCGACTTTGTGCTTCGTAGGTAGACGTACTACAATACAATACAAATATTCTTTATAGACACCAGTAATAAATAGGACAGTTACAGTTTTCATAAGTGTGAAACAATGAGCCAATAGGCGGCCTTAGTAGCAATTTCTTCCAGGAAACCAAACAGGAAAACGAAAATATTAAACGGCGCGGGTCGGTGGCACTAACATAAATAAACTACACAAAATACTTATAAAGACAAACTTACTACCAACTAGGCTACAAGGCCGTCAAATGGGGTTGCAAAGCAGCTCGCTATAGTGGAGTTGTTTGTAGGTGCGGCCGGTGCTGATCTGCCAGGTGTGCGGCGACTTCTACGGCGAGGAGCAGCTCAAGTTCTACCAGCACCTCAAGCAGCACTACGAGCCGCACGCCGGCATCGTCATCGAGAACCCCGTGCAGCACCTCGCCATCGACAAGGTAACTGCTTAACCTCTAGCACTGGGCACTGACAACCTACTTCTACGGCGAGGAGCAGCTCAAGTTCTACCAGCACCTCAAGCAGCACTACGAGCCGCACGCCGGCATCGTCATCGAGAACCCCGTGCAGCACCTCGCCATCGACAAGGTAACTGCTTAACCTCTAGCACTGGGCACTGACAACCTACTTCTACGGCGAGGAGCAGCTCAAGTTCTACCAGCACCTCAAGCAGCACTACGAGCCGCACGCCGGCATCGTCATCGAGAACCCCGTGCAGCACCTCGCCATCGACAAGGTAACTGCTTAACCTCTAGCACTGGGCACTGACAACCTACTTCTACGGCGAGGAGCAGCTCAAGTTCTACCAGCACCTCAAGCAGCACTACGAGCCGCACGCCGGCATCGTCATCGAGAACCCCGTGCAGCACCTCGCCATCGACAAGGTAACTGCTTAACCTCTAGCACTGGGCACTGACAACCTACTTCTACGGCGAGGAGCAGCTCAAGTTCTACCAGCACCTCAAGCAGCACTACGAGCCGCACGCCGGCATCGTCATCGAGAACCCCGTGCAGCACCTCGCCATCGACAAGGTAACTGCTTAACCTCTAGCACTGGGCACTGACAACCTACTTCTACGGCGAGGAGCAGCTCAAGTTCTACCAGCACCTCAAGCAGCACTACGAGCCGCACGCCGGCATCGTCATCGAGAACCCCGTGCAGCACCTCGCCATCGACAAGGTAACTGCTTAACCTCTAGCACTGGGCACTGACAACCTACTTCTACGGCGAGGAGCAGCTCAAGTTCTACCAGCACCTCAAGCAGCACTACGAGCCGCACGCCGGCATCGTCATCGAGAACCCCGTGCAGCACCTCGCCATTGACAAGGTAACTGCTTAACCCTAGCACTGGGCGGTCACTCCATACAGCAAATGCGTTTTGACAACCTACTTCTTTTTGAATAACAACTGAATATCAACTATAAGTCAAACACTGACACCCTATGTAAAACACCCCAGAACAGTCCCGCGGCGCCTGATTTGAACAAGCTGACGGTTTTGGTGGGATATAGGGTTCGAACTTCTTGGGGGGCAAGCTTGTGCGCTCCTAGCATTCGACTCCTTTTATTGACGAGAGCATCACATTCACAGAGAAAGTGAAGTGGGACTCTATCACATAGTTAAAATGTTTGCCTTAGAGAATAAATATACATAGAGCACGCGCATCGCTCCGCTGCCTTTATGTCAAGCATAAGCAAATTTTGTCAGATTTTGTATGGGCGGTGAAATCAATACATTTTTCTTTTTTGATTTGTTCCTTGAGTGATGTTTGCAACTTATCACTGCACATTTCAAAATGTTCTCCTATTTAATTTCTTTTTTTTCGGACTGTTCATATCCGTGCTTACGGTTCATATTCGATTAGGCGTATTCTATCCCTCCCAGAAATTTTTCTATTTATACTCTAAGATGTTTGCTTTCCAGATGGACAGCTCGTGCATAGTGGACAGCGGCGCGACGCTGCCGGACTCCATCGTGGAGCTGTCGCTGGAGAGCACCGTGCCCAAGACCGTGTACCAGCCCATCGACAAACACATCCTCTACTCCTCCGGCGACAAGGCCATCTATACTAACAGGGTAAGGGCGTCCCCATCGCTACGGCGCGGCGCCAGTACAGTACAAGTTCATAAGTGCAGTCATATCACGTGTTTTTATACTTTCAAATACTTTTTTTCCTAAAGGCTTGTTGTTCTTATTTTTGTGTGTTACGTATACAGTGTAAGGGACACAATATTTTACTTCAAATAATATGTCCTGAATGCTTTTGGAAAACAAGTTAATTTAAAGCACGTGATTTGACTGGACTTATGAACGCGACCGTACCTCAGCGCGCACCAATTCTAGTAATAATAGGAGAATAATCCTTTCGCGACCCATAGCAACAACCGCAGAATTGGCAAACCGTCCGCGGCACCGTGTCACGGTACGGCGCCGAGCCGTGGCGCTGTAACGTTACACGGTGGCGGCGCCGCGGCGTAGAGATGGGGGCAGCCTAGGTGTGCAAAGTCTAATTTCTTACCGTACCATAGACGCGGGATATAACTAGGCTTCTAGAGTTTGCCTAATGAAAGTAGACAATGAAAAAACGCTGCAAATTTGAAAAAAATCATCATGGCAACCCCGATTCTATGGATTTACCTAATTTGATACTTTTCTTTCTATGTAACTTCGTTGCCAGTACGATGTTTTCCAATTTCATCGATTGTCTACTTTCAGTAGCCAAACTCAAAGCATTCTATTGCTGTAAAAGTATCTGAAGATTTATTAAAGAAGTATAATAATGAAGGAAGGTGTAAACAACAGGTACAATACGCGATGGCGAGTATGGAGAAAGAACCGGTGGTGGTGACGTCAGAGGCTGAGAAGGCTGACATAATATACGACACGCTCGACAAACTAGACCTGTACAGCTGCGTCAAGTGCAACAAGCAGTTCCGGAAACAGAAGCAGTGCGAAGCGCATATTAGAGAGGCGCATTCCACCTCTAAGGTAATTAATACATACGATAGGTTACTTTATTCACTCACAATTATTAAAAAAAATATAGAATAGAATATACTTACTTTCTTACTTATTTTTCTTCTCTTTATTTTTACTCCATTTTTTCTTTATTTACACGGCCGCTAACCCATCTTCGCGGTGCAAATCAATGAAAGATGGGTTAACGGCCGTGTAAATGATTCTTATGTGTGCATGTGACGATTCGGGCGCTCTTGTATGGAGTGCAATTACTGGGTATGTTTCTTCGGTGATATTATTGTTGTATTATGTATTACACTAACACACATTTTCACGGGTTTTCTCCACGATTTCGTTTTAAATTGAGCTCACCGATATTTCGACCGAGTTACATCGATCATGGTCACGGCATAACTGGTGAAGCGGCGGGTAGGACTGCAGAAACTTATTTCTTCTAAGGGCAAGCATATCTGTCTACCCTATTTCTAAGTCTTTTTTCACTACCACTAGAACTCACTCGAAAGTGAAGTTAGTTCGTGCAGTTAACAACCGCGAAAATCTCAGAATGTATGTATTACAGTTGGAAGACATGGGCGAGTTCAGTGAACCCGAAGACTTAATGGAGGGTATCCACGTGGCAGTGCCGGAGACGGGGTCGGCGGGGTCCGGCGGGGAGGGGGGGGAGGGGGGCGAGTACGAACACACGCTGCTGCCCACACTCACCGTGGACAACGGCACCGTGCATCAGGGACACGCAAGACACTGGTAAACACACACACATAGTTTTTTTAAGAACATTGTTACGAGCAGGAATGATGTTTAATGGCAGGAATGATGTTTAATTAACACACTTAAAATATGTTATATTTCTTTCTTATTGCCTATGTCCTACACTAAATCTTTATTGCATTTTTTTTTGTTATGAAATGTCTCATATTATTGTGCATGCTGTGCTTACTTGTAAGTGGTCACTACACTAGCATAAGCTTCGGTCATGTATTACAATTATATTGTATTAGTGTAAGTAGATTGTTAGTAAGCCAATAAAATAAATAAAATAAAATAAAAACACGCACATGTACACGCATATACAACTTGTGTACCAATCACACATACAGATTCACACCCGTGCCAGGCCTCCGTCACTCCATGTACTTGCGCGCTATAACTACCTACCGCCCGGCCGAGCGGTCTCGGGCCGACCCAGGACCAATTCCCCATTCCCTAAACTTGTTAGTAGAGTGGCGCAATACGCGAGGGAGAGACGCAGCAACTTCGTCTTTTCGCCTAGCGCCGTGCGATCTGAATTGCACTTTATTGTGATGGAGCTAGGTTTGCAATTTATATGAATTATGTCGCCTAGTGCAGCTACTGTAGGGACTACTATTTGGTATTCTGTGCCCGTGCACTCACCCACCTACACACATGCACACACCCACCCACATTACCTTTAAAATCTCTCGCTAACACACTTACGGTCGGAAACGATCGAGATATTAAAAAAATACATTTTTTCAGACTCTTAAAATATCTATGTAATCTGTTTCTGTTTAAACCTTCTTGGTACCAAATATTCTCACGGAGGAACGCGGCTCGCACTTTACACACTCACCTACACACATGCACACTCACCCACATCATGCACACACCCTCCCACACGCATACACACATGTTTACAAACTCAACCACTCACAAGCGCACCACCATCAACACATGCACGCACACCCACTCAAACAAATGCACACACATCCATTTACACACATGAACTCGTAACTCACAAGATAATCAAGTATTGACTTATAGTCAGTCATTGGGCAGGATTTGTAACGAGGTGTCGATGAATATTGGATTGTGATTGAAGGTACTTACGCAGCGGGTCTGGCGGCGGGGCTTGCGGCGCGGACGGGGCCTACTGCCCGGTGTGCCCCGGCGCCGGACAACACGCGCAGCTCAAAGGTAAAGGTAAAGGCAGTGACACTGACGCTGCGACACGACGAACAATAATGGACTTACGGTGATGGATTTAAGAATGAATTTACTTAAAAGTGAGTTGGCGCGACGACACAGACATCGGTAACGTCGCGTCACTCACGTCACTGTCGCATGCCTCCAAAGTCCACCTTAAATCCATCACTTTAGGGTCCTTCCTATCCTTTTTCGTGTCGCAGCTTCAGTGTCGCTGACGCTCGTTTCGAACGGCTACCTTAACCCTCCTCAGTCAGTGGTTAACATTACCTTACTATGGTCTGTTTCATATCAATCCGGACAAAAGTACATTGACCTCTTTTTTTTCTTGAAAGTTATTAAAAATAATGTGACGCAAAAATTTCTGGCTACTTCACACGCTCACCCCGCCTTCTACTACGGCACAGAAGAAAATAATAGTACTAACCCGTAAAGAAGGGACACTCAACCCCCCGCGTCAAAATGAGTTCTCCGCCCGATATAGCGCCCCACGCCCCGCGCCCCGCAAGCACCGCGGGATTCCGCCGGTGGTGTTCGGGGGTGTTTTACATAGCGCCTAGCGCCATTGACTTGTAGTTGATATTTAAAAAGAAGTAGCTTGTCAAAACGCGTTTTCTCTATGGAGTGACCGCCCAGTGACTACGGTATGTCAAATTACGTATTGCGATAATTTCCTATAGTTTTTTATCGTATCACTTAATGCGCCAAACTCAATTCTCGTGGTGATCTCTAATTTCTTATAACACATGCTTTAAAATGTTGTCTATACAGAGGAAGTCCTCCAAAGGATATTCGACTCGGAAGTCACCAGCGACCAGCCTGACCACTTCCCAGACCACATCATCCACGAGCAGGAAATACCGGCGGAACCGGAACCCGAACCTGAAGCGGATCCGGATCCGGAACTAAATACCGGCCAACAGCAGGTCAAATCGGAACCGGGGAAGAAAAAGGCGAAGAAGTTCGAATGCCTGCACTGCGACCGAGTGTTCCAACACAGGTAAACGTTCCAACAGTTAAAATGTTCCAACAGGTGTAAAATATTTTGAAAAGATGCAACGCCTGTGGAGTTTCTTCCGGCGAGTTCTTCTCCACAGAAGACAGCCAAATTGTGAACTCGTCTCGACGTCGAAAAGTGATTTGTAAAATCTTACTTCGAATAAAACATTTGACTTTTGACTTTTTTACAGGAACAGTTTGTTGTACCACATACTGTCCCACCGAGAGAAGCAGTACAAGTGTGTGGAATGTGGTAAAGGATTCTACACTACCAATGCCCTTAAGGTAAGTTGAAAGGTAGGATAAATAAAGACACGCTCTTTACCCTAACAGGGTAAGCAGAGTTTTAAAAAGCTCACGGGAGCTCTGACTAAAACACCTATTTCACGGTTGTCAAAAGACAGAAGACGAAAGAAATGCAGTTATGCGCAAGAGTGAGCGCGGTGTATTTGTATCTCATTCTAACGCATAACTGCGTCCCTTTCGTCTTCTGTTTTTTTTCTCCCGTGAAATACCAGCCTAAAACTACTTTTCAAGCAATGAGGAGGTTCCGTGTCCGAATGAAGCTGTCGAGAAAATTCATCATGGTTTCATTCATACCTAAAACTTGTTCGGTGGATATTTTACTTTTGTATGGAACATTTTGTTGGCGATTTCAGAGTTGTTCCCATAGCGAAAGTTGTAGGTGCTTATTAATGAGTAGAATCATTCCCCTAAGGATGAGCAACCAGCTAGTCTAACAAAATTTAGGTTAGGGTAAATTGCTCGGTATATTGTCTTAATCCATTTAAGGGACTTCACCATGCTAAGAAATAATAACTCGGAAAATAATCAATTTTAAAAAAATCTGGACGACTAGATTGGAGATGGGGTTTTGTAGGATATATTAAAGTAGCCATTAACTTTATTAACAATAGGAACCAATAACATAACATTTTTTTTTTTAACTTTACTTAATTAACTTTATTTACTTTTCGCACTATTTATATTTACAACTACATTGAACTATAATAAACATAATTGTGATTGCTTCTATATATCCTACAGCACCCCGTCTGCAATTATGTCGCCGGATTTTTTAAAAATTGGTTGGTCCCGAGCACAGGACATTTAAATGAGGTTACAATGGCGATAATGCGCAATTCGTATGAAATCCGGTGTCGCCGATTCCACCCCACCTTTCACCTCCACTACATCTATCTGTACTTAAATAAAGATGAAGTTTACGCACATATTTGCAATTTCAAATCTAGCCAATCATAGCGCCGCTCAATTACGCGATTTCAAATGGAACGAATCATACGCATGCACGCATACCGATGTACATTTTTATAGCTATGTGTGAGTTAAACAGCGCGATTGCGTCTTTGCGTAGTGATATGGGCGTTTGCTCATATCTTTGGCGCGCCTGCCTCGCCCACAGCTCCTTTCTAACCTCTTTTAAATATTCTGTGGTCCCGAGTTATAATTTTTGCATAGTGGATTGCCACTTAGCATAGGAAGCCCTTTGCCGGCATCAAATATGAATGTGAGCTGATAATATAACGGTGTGATGGTTGTACTGTTTAGGTCCACATGCGTCTCCACAGCGGCGACCGTCCGTACAAGTGTGACGAGTGCGGCCGCGAGTTCCGCCAGTGGAGTGACCTCAAGTATCACAAGATATCGCTGCATACCACACAGGTTAATTAATACATAGTACTCAAATAAAATATGATATATTTTTATAGCGTCGGTGGCCAAGTGGCTAGGGCCGTTGACTTCCATTCAGAAGTTCGCGGGTTCGAACCTCGGCACGTACCAATGTGTTTTCGATTTTCGAATTCATATGTACGTTTATTCGACGCTCTTACGGTGAAGGAAAACATCGTGAGGAAACCTGCACACACCTGCGAAGTAATTCAAGGGTTGTGAGTGAAGTTGACCAACCCGCACTGACGCACCCGCATCGACTAAGGCCTATTCACCCTGGTGTCAGGGTAGGCTCGAGCCCCTCGGTGGGGACATATATGAGCTGTTAATGAGATTTTTATATGTATATACGAAAGATTCAAAATGAAACAGAAGATTTAAAAAAACACCGTTCTGTCTTAGTAATCTTATAAATGAAAACTTCTAGATTATCGTAGTTGTCAATTGTCTGTTAGTGTTTGAATCTTATAAATGTTCAATGAATGTGCAACAGTAGTCCGAAGACCAAGACGATCTGTTGTAGGTTTTTTAGTCAGCCACAGCCAGAGGCATACTCCCTTGCGTCCTCAAACAGAAAAAGCGTACGTTTCTGTCTGTGACGTATTTCTTTATAACAGTCTGTTATTTCCCATACAGAAACACTTCAAATGCGAGTACTGCGGCAAAGAATTTGCGCGCAAATACTCTCTGAACGTGCACCGGCGGATACACACCGGAGAGAGAAACTACAAGTGCTACTACTGCACCAAGACCTTCCGCGCCAGCTCCTACCGCACCTCGCACATGCGCACACACACAGGTAACTATAGTGCTGACTACACACCTCGCACACACACAGAGGAACTACAAGTGCTACTACTGCACCAAGACCTTCCGCGCCAGCTCCTACCGCACCTCGCACATGCGCACACACACAGGTAACTATAGTGCTGACTACACACCTCGCACACACACAGAGGAACTCCAAGTGCTACTACTGCACCAAGACCTTCCGCGCCAGCTCCTACCGCACCTCGCACATGCGCACACACACAGGTAACTATAGTGCTGACTACACACCTCGCACACACACAGAGGAACTCCAAGTGCTACTACTGCACCAAGACCTTCCGCGCCAGCTCCTACCGCACCTCGCACATGCGCACACACACAGGTAACTATAGTGCTGACTACACACCTCGCACACACACAGAGGAACTCCAAGTGCTACTACTGCACCAAGACCTTCCGCGCCAGCTCCTACCGCACCTCGCACATGCGCACACACACAGGTAACTATAGTGCTGACTATACACCTCGCACACACACAGAGGAACTACAAGTGCTACTACTGCACCAAGACCTTCCGCGCCAGCTCCTACCGCATCTCGCACATGCGCACACACACAGGTAACTATAGTGCTGACTACACACCTCGCACACACACAGAGGAACTACAAGTGCTACTACTGCACCAAGACCTTCCGCGCCAGCTCCTACCGCACCTCGCACATGCGCACACACACAGGTAACTATAGTGCTGACTACACACCTCGCACACACACAGAGGAACTACAAGTGCTACTACTGCACCAAGACCTTCCGCGCCAGCTCCTACCGCACCTCGCACATGCGCACACACACAGGTAACTATAGTGCTGACTACACACCTCGCACACACACAGAGGAACTACAAGTGCTACTACTGCACCAAGACCTTCCGCGCCAGCTCCTACCGCACCTCGCACATGCGCACACACACAGGTAACTATAATCCTGACTGCACACCTCGCACACACACAGAGGAACTACAAGTGCTACTACTGCACCAAGACCTTCCGCGCCAGCTCCTACCGCACCTCGCACATGCGCACACATACGAACAGTATAGCATTGATAGTATCTCGAGGTGGCAATCGAAGTAGCTAAGATCTAGGACAAGCTAAGTGCTACGCTTGTGTCGCAATGTCGACGTATCAGCAGCGGAGGGCTACCTCAAAATAGTATACTCGTATGTATACCAACCAACGGGCCTAGGAATTCTGCCTTTATATTGAATTATGCTGTGACCCCGCCGGTGGGTGCGGATATTGTTACCTGAATGGTAATTATTGCTAGGAAGGTATTCACTACCAGAAAGCAGCATCTGAATGTAGCATCGTAGCTCCTAAACGGATGCACCGATTTTGATCTAGTTTTTTTTTGTATGCAAGGTGTCAAAATCGAGTGTTCTTAGCTATGTCCAAAGAAAATATCTTCAGCCATTTGAAGATTATCAGCTCTTTTAAGGTTGTTGAAAGGATCTAAGTAACGATTAATATTTTTTTTTTTTTTGTAGGCGACAGACCTTACAAATGTCCGATATGCGAGAAGGCGTTCAGGGTGAGCGCAGACCTGCGCCGGCACATGCTCATACACGAGAGGGTGCGCTGTCGCAACGAGGAGCTAAAGAAACCCAAAGAAGACAAGCCCAAAAAGAACCAACACAAAACCGAACCCATCCTCGAGCCGAAAGAAGAACAAACTCCGCCTAAAGTCAAGAAAATAGCTGTAGCGTCCACCACCAGACTCCCTGTACAGAAAAACGTGGACAAGAAACCGAGACCCAGGAAAGCGGCTGTCAAGAAGGTCGGAGCACCCAATGTTACCGTTATGCAAAGTGCCAACCGGGAACAATTCAAAATTTACACGGCAACTACAGAAGTTTTCGACACTCGGCAGGAATACGGCAAGTTCAAGGAAGTGTACTCAGACACGAGCACAGAATACAATAAACCAAAGGACTATAATGAACAAATCATTAGTTACAAAGGCAGTGAGCATGACAGGGAACTAGCCACGCTCAAACCTATTTACAGGGACAGTGTGGAAACTGTCAATGATAAACCTATCGTGTACAGTCGAGTAGAAAATACTGATGGTAAAATGCAAGTGTACACTCACGTTGAAAAATCTGCGTTAGTAGCGAACTCTATAGGAGATATACGAGTGTTAGAAAGAGATAGAGGAGATTTGCATGGGGAGTCTATAGAAAATGGGTTTTTAGAAAATCTAACTGCGCTTTATAATATACCTGCCGTATAAAACATGGCGACGGTGCTCTGCAAGCCCATATATAATAAATCATATTTATATTATTAGGTATATTATTATTATTATTGACTGATTTCGTTAGAACACTTTGTATTGAGTAAGGACCAGAATTAGTATAGTGAGGTTTAGTATTTATTTAAAAATTAATTAAAAATAATTATTAAAATATTTGGAAATTTTATAGCGATAAATTGTCATTTTGTAAAGCCCCAATTCTTACAATAAGCTTTAAGTGAGGCACATTCTGTATTCTTAAAAAGTTAGAATTCTTATTCATTTTACTTTAATTTATTACAACAAAAAACGACCAATTTTCATTTAGAGCGTCATTGTTATAATCGTGATTTAAGTCGATCAATATTGAAAAAGGAATATAGGTACAGGGTGTTAGGAACAGTATCATTATCCTTTAGACCAGCATCCAGACCATTATCCTACAGTCAGGCCTCCGTCACTCCATGTACTTGCGCGCTATAACTACCTACCGCCCGGCCGAGCGGTCTCGGGCCGACCCAGGACCAATTCCCCATTCCCTAAACGTGTTAGTAGAGTGGCGCAATACGCGAGAGAGAGAGATGCTGCAACTACTACTTTTCGGCTAGCGCCGTGCGATCTAAATTGCACTTTATTATAACGAAGCTAGGGTTGCAATTTATATGAATTATGTCGCCTAGTGCAGCTTCTGTAGGGACTACTATTTGGAATTCTGTGCTACAGTGTTAGGGACAAAGCCAACGAAAGAAAAAAAATGTTTGTCATTTAATTACTATTTTTAAAATATTTTTAAATCTGCTCATCAAATATCACCTCACGCCGCTCGCTCAAACATTTACGTGTCGGCGATGCGATGCATAGTATGTAGTTTATGAAACGATGCGACGTTGTCAAAACCATAACTAGACCGTTTTCTGTCTCATTTCCACGTGTAGCGAGGCGTACTCAGAGTAATTTAAAAAAAACGTAATTAAAAAATTGGTATAATTTTTCTTTTCGTTTAATGTATTACAAATCACTATGGTCTGTTTCATATGAATCCGGACAAAAGTTCATTGACCTCTTTATTTTCTTGAAAGTTATTAAAAAGAATGTAACGCCAAAATGTCTGGCAAGGTCACACGCTCACCCCGCCTTCTACACTGTATACCAAATTACGTATTTTGCGATAATTTCCCATAGTTTTATCGTATCGTTTGAAAAAAATGTGCGCATTGTATGCAGGCGTCAACGACCTTTTGTCCGGATTAATATGAAACGAACGTAAATATGAAGGATAATGAGACTATTCCTTACACCTCTATATGGAAGGCATAATACTACGGACAAAAAATACAACTGTTGCCAGAATGGTTTTCTCGGTAAATGTGAATTGTCAACATAGCAAATAAAAAGATACTTAATCATAACCTATTGTATATTTTGTAATGCAATTGTATGAACTGTGCCAATGAGTACCTAATTTTCGTAGTTATGTAATATTATGTATGTATATATTGGGACCCTTTTAATGGGAAGCTTTTTGGTAAAATGTGTGTTGGTAAGTTGATATCGTGTGGGCATTATTTAAAGTCCTGCCTTGGATAGGGATCCATGTAAGTAATTGTGTATATACTTGGATTATGTTGTCTATACATATCGGGGCATTACCAAACTAATAAAATAATGTATTACCGTACCGTAACTGTTTAACTGTCCTTAATGTTTTGTATAAATTCTAAAGCCTGACCAAAGAAATAAGAAACCTCGCCATACTGCGGAATTTCATTGGAACCAATTTTATAATGGAAATTGTTGCCTTAAACATAAAAATATACACGTGGGGACCCCCGAGTAGGTTTCTTATTTCTTTGGTCAGGCTTTAAATTTAGTTTGTTTTGATTAGCTTCATTGGTAATGGGTTATTGGAATCAGAATATGAGGACATGCATGGTAAAAATATTCAATATGTGATATCATTGTGCAAAAATATCCCAAATTATAATAAACAGTAACAAAATCGACTGAATAACTATTGAGATGTACAGATTATAAGCTAATAATATCTGCAAATTTTTTTATGAAAATCGTATGGCGAGCATGTAATCATGTCATCTTACATGTCGGATCTCTTTCTATCCTACAACTCTAAATCAATATAACTCGCAAAAAAAAATGTTTTTTTGGAAAACAATTTCATATTTCCCACAACAAATATCTCTTCATTACTACTGGGAAGACATTAAGAGTTAATTTGAAAATAAATAACATTTTTATTTTATTTATTTATTCGGTTATGAACTTATGAATGTTGACTTAAATGAAATCCATATTATAATTTATAAAATTTGCATATTCACTATATTTTGTAAAACCAAATTTATTCTTTAATGAAAATCTGTGACTGTCTTGTATCTACGCTGTCTATTCAAACTACTTTTACGGAGTCCGTAAAACATAAACCAACCTCTCAACAAAAAAAACCGATGTGAGTTATCTCTTCGGCTTATCCTTACATCATACATAACTGAGTTCATTGAATCATCAAGTAACATAGAGTAAGCAAGTTTTTTTTAATTCGAGACGACTCAATGCATATTTGTTCACATTATAGGGACTCCGTTAAAATAATAGGTTGCCTGGTAGAGATTGCTACCATAGCAATAAGGCCGCCTTTCGACTCTTATGTGTTTTGTACTGTTATTTTTTTCTGTAGTTACTGTGGATTTTTGACACAATAAAGTACCTAATTAATTGTATTTATATTTTAGTGCACTTACTTTACTCACTTGTTTATCTTCAACAACATCAACTTATTAAATTATTATTATCAAATTATCACAAAAGTATATCGTGTATAGACTCATATGACTATAGCAGGTGATTTTTCAAATGTAAATAATGTTATTTTAAGTATGTAATGTAGCGAGCCCCTCGGTGGGGACGTGTATAAACGACACAAAGTAGTAGGCAGGTATTTCATTGGCGACAGAAGACAAAAGATGAAAAGGACGCAGTTATGCGCAAGAGTGAGCGCGGTGTATTTGTAACTCGTTCTAACGCAGAACTGCGTCCCTTCTGTCTTTTGTCTTCTGTCGCTAGTGAAATAAGTGCCTTAACAAAAATATTTTATAAGCAATAATCTAACTTGTAGACTGCAACTTCCAAATAGGTACGACCTACCTGCCTAGTTTAGTTTGAAGATTTTTTGAGTAAGCTGGTGCAGTAATTGTGTGGTGTAAAAATGTATGCATAAATATTGTTCAGTAAAAATGTATGCATAAATATTGTTGACATAATAATAAAGTAATAATTTATATTGTATGTTGAAATGCTTAGTCGCTATCTGTCTTCTAGACTTATCCCATCATTTGGAGTCAGCTCTCTCTCCTAGTACTCTTTCGCCAAATAATTATGTTCAGTCAGACAGTAATAATGAATTAATGACAGTAACCACCCCCTTGGAACTTATATGCTGATGATATAGTCATCACTAGCGAAAGTGCTAGCGACACGCAGGAAACACTCGGAAAACGGAGAACAGCTCTAGGGATGCTGGTCTAAGAACAAGTAAGCAAAATAAACCGGTCATGTGCGATTGTACTTGCCTGGAGAGGGTTCCGGAAGTACTTCATTATCAGCCAGTTCCAAGAGGGTGAGTGCTGCAGTTTGATGGTGAGATCGTTCATTAGCAAATTGAAGAGTAGAGGGCTAAGGCCCAGCGCACACCAGGAGAGGCGCGGCGAAGATACTGAGAACGTATCAATTAAAACTAAACCTTAAATATTTTGACATACGGCGGTCTCGCGCCGGCTCTCGTGGCAGCTTCGACGCGCCGCGCGCTACTCGATTTTGGCATGCCGTTTTCAACCGAATGCCAAAATATTTAAGGTTTAGTTTTAATTGATACGTTCTCAGTATCTTCGCCGCGCCTCTCCTGGTGTGCGCTGGGCCTAAGTGTTGACCCCTGGTAAACACCGACATTGACCATACCTTCACCCGAATACCTACCTACCTACGTGTTTTAAAACTAAAATTCAAGTACTTATCTTCTTTTTCTTGTTGCTTTGTGTAAACGTGTGTAAATAGATTTATTTTGTACATTATGTTTAATTTATAAATATTATTATCAATGAAGGAAATAAAAATTCTTAATTACTTAAATTTTTTAGTTGAATTGTCCTCTACCATTTCCTTACTCACAAACATTTAAAAATAGTAAAAAGCCGATGTGTGACAATAAATACTTAAAAAGGGTAATCGTTTACCAAATGTCTGTTAAGGAATGCCATGCTACAATAAAATGTGCAACGGATATTATTAGTACCTATTACTACCTACTGAAAAGGCCAAAATGTAACTAGAGAAGAGCCACGTTTTTAACAAACAAATGAAGTACCTATGCTAATATTTTCTGGTTACAGTAGAGCAGGTCGAACTTGACCGTACCTACGTATGACCTGTGGTATGAAGTCCAATCTCTTTGGACTGTACACTGTTTTGTGTGTAGCACTCGTGACCACAAAAATTTCAGTCCGGGACACTACTGGTCCAACTGCTCAGTCCAATTAATTGGGCCATGGGCCTTCAATAGGGGCAGTTGTCCAAGTTTGAAAAAAGTTGGACCGCAGCACCTTTAGAATTCATGTGGCAGCACTTAAATATTACATTCTGACTACAATATTACTTCAATATTAGGAGCAAGTATTCGGAACTAGTAGTTGGCTTCAAAGTGATGATGCACTGGATAAGATCGCGAATGATTCGCCAACTTCCGCTTGAAAACCCGCCAAGAATCCAAAATATTCCCTTGTTTAGCACCCCGCATTTCAATAGGCGTTATTCACTGTTCCAGTTTATTTACCCGTTCGAAGCGAATATCTCAATATATTCACATTTTGCTAAACAACTCGACAGTTCAAGGAACGTGGCTGGCTTCCTAAAAATCTGATTGAAGATGAAGACTCGGTGAAGCTATTTGAAGTTTCAACACAAAATTAAATGTATACAAATAGTTATTTACGAGTATTTATAACAAATCACAAACGAACAATATAAAATATAAAGTCGTAGAATCAGAAGATAGAATAGAAACTGCGTCCCTTTCTCATCTTTGACTCCTAGATCTTTTATAATGTAATATGTGCCTATAGGTTGAATTTGCATACTATGAACTCAATTGTTTGAATGTAACGCCATCTGTGTTTGCAATATGTTCTACGCATTATGGTCGTAGCACACATACTCGTAAACGGATCGTAAGGGCGGCTATGCACTACCGTCCGATTACGTACCAAATCAGAGAAAGTCCATACAATATTTTTTTCCGTAACAGATTCTATGGACGTTCTCAGATTCGGAACGGAACCGGACGTGGTGCGTAATCGCCCTAATAGTAGCGCCTCGATCTAGCTTGTCCCGAGTGCGAGGAGAGTTCGTTGCAGTAGAGAGCTGATACGGTGACGATACCTTTCCGAGCCCTCGTTGATATCCGGAAAAGGATCGGCACTTAACAATGTGTGCTACGACCTTTACAGTGCCCGCTTTATGGATTCTTTATCCTAGTTTTGCCTTTACAAATTATTTCAGTGTTTTCGCGAATTAATACGTGTATCTTATTAATAGCTCGTTGTTTTGAGCGGGTCTGGTTGCGTGGGCGCCGCTTTAATTTAATCCAGCGTACCTGTGTTTACTTGTACCCAACTTTGGCATACTGACTAATTTTACAGGTATGCGAGTGCCGTGTGTACTACCGGAAAAACAGATTTAAAAACCAATAACAAGTGGAGAAGTGAATACCTATTATAGTATTCATAGGACAGGCTCTCCTCTATCCGTCCAAAGAATTAGGTACCAAACTGTACCAAATCAAGGCAATAAATAAAATTTTACACAGACGTCCATTGCTGTACAAAGGCTCACCTACATCCAGTGGCTTGAGTCGCGTCGCCCAGTGACGTTCACTTTATACCATAGGTACGTGGGACACTTAGAAACTTCAGCGAAAATATAAAAATGGGTTCTATAGGCAACTTTTTATCAATCTTTTTGAAGTACTCTCCACCAGCCTCTTTACTAAGTTTCATGCGCCTGAACCAGTTTTCGAAACACTTTTTCCAGTCCGCTGCAAACACTTACAACAACCTTACGGCGTCTGAAATCCCTTTGAGCAGATTTTTATTTTCAGGAATAAAAAAAAGTTACACGGTGCTAGGTCAGGGCTGTAAGGAGGGTGACTTAGGAGTTTGACCGGTGGCGTGCTTTCCAGGAGTCACTCGCGTCGTGGGCCGGCGCGTTTTCGAGGTCGAGCAATAGCCGACGGAGCCATGTGTTTGGTCACTTGTTGCTCACAACAGAGAAAACTACTGCAAAGTATTTGGTAGTAAGTATACCATTCGGCGTTGATGCTTCTCTGATTTCGTAAAAGAGTTGACATCAAGTAACCAGTCAAATTAAAAAGCTTCCAATCAATGTTCGTTCACTTGGTAGGTTTTGAACCACTACGCCGACTGACGCTTCGTTTTTGGATCGTATTGATAAATCCAGGACTCATCACCTGCAATGATGTCGTAAACAAGCCGAGACGAGCCCGCTTCAAATTTGTTTATTATATTACGACACCATTCCTCCTAAGCCTGCTTCTGACCATCGTAAGGTTGTGCGGCACCCATTGTGAAACTATCCTCCGCACGCGAAGATGCACGTGTAGAATCTCGTGTACGCTTCTTGATCCAATCTGCAGGATGTGTTGAACCTCCTGATACGTAACTCGCCTATTTTCATGGATAATTGTTTTTCCCTTTTCCTACTAGAACGTTTTCTTCTGTAACAGCCGTCTAAAGGCGACCACCTCTTTCTTCATCCTCCAAAGTTAGTCAACCGCGCCTGAATTCGTTATAGCAACGACACACGGTTGCCTTAGAAGGGCCCTTATCCATAAATACCATTTGAAGTCTATCGTACGATTCATCTGGTTTTAGGAAGATCGTAAAAATCATAGCGCAAAAATGTTCCCGGCGCAGATCAATTTTTCAATGGAACACGATAATTTTAATAAGCATGCAAAAAACATGGAGAGAAGTTTTAAAAATGTAATGTACTGATTTATACTTATAAATAATTATTAAGTATTTTCAAAATAACTTATAACTGGCTATTCTCACAAATAAAAACTTTTTTTCGCAATTACTGTGAACCGTACGTTATATTCCACATGCCATACCTATTCGAATTTCATAGTTATCAACTACCTACTAGCTGTCCACCATTCGCCTTCAATTTCTTTTTTCGTGATAGTAAGATGTTTTCCCGCTGCAAAAAGTTCATACAAACCTTGCCTTGACAATAACGAATACAACAAAATAAGAATTATCTAATTCGGTGCAGCCGTTCTAAACTTATACATAAATTTCGGTGATTCATTAATATTTATCAACTATTATAATTGGTAGACTACATAAACTTGGAAACCTGGCAGCCTCGTATATACTACTAAAATTCACCAGTAGTCGGTTTTAACTTGGTGAAATTCCACTATTCAATATAACACTGCAACATGCAAATTATTTGTACTAATTTATTGCAAAGGGATTTATAGTTTTCAGCAGTGTTTCTGATCACCATTAAGTATTCTGCTGGATTTGTTATTAATTGACTTAAATTAAACTATCAATTTTAGATAACGTCTGATAGAGCAGAAAAAACACATCTGCAATCACTATTTCAAATAAAAGTAAATTAATGCACTTATAGACATAGCGAACAACAAGTCTGTCAGCGCATGTAGTGAATTTTCACTAAATCGAACGTTAGAAAATAAACACGTCCGAATTCCCGGCAAAATGAAAACAAACAGGCGCGCATGAATCTTGCCCACGCGCATACTATGCGTAACCGTTGAACCGACCCTAATTAAAGACAAAGTTTACACAAAACCAGATATATTTAACGATGGTGCGCGCCCAAAATAATTGTGGCTATTTACTTGCCCCACCCTCAACGCTGCACGTGGTGACCATCGCTTCCTTTTAAGGGAATTTTGGTAATATACATACATTTAGCAATCGGCACTTTACATTTTATTAATCTAGTAGATGCCCATGCATTTTGATTATGATTTGAGTGGAGAGGGAAAGGGCAATAGATACCCAAAGACCACTACGACCCAGGTGGATCTTTTGTAGTCAGCCCTTGTAGGCTATATAGCCTTTTCCAAACCTACAGCTTTGAAGAAGCTGACGGATTTAGGGTTCAGGTTCTTGGGGGGGAGGGGCAATTTTTGCGCTCCCAGCACTTGCCTCCTTTTGTTGACGAGAGCATCACACATTCACGGAAGATGTGAAGCAGAATTTCCTCTTCGTCTGCACAGAATCTAAAGGTTCTCTACATTAAAGGTTTTCTGATAACCCCTATCTGTTCATGTGCTTGTTGAGTTTACAATGCCCAGTAAGGGCCCTAATGAGTATACGAATGCTCAACCGGTCGTGTTTTAGTATCTCGGTTCTTGATTTGGGTAGGAACCCTGGAACGAGCAGTTTGAAATGTGCAAGGCCAGCAGATTCAAGCCAGGTGTTGTGTGCTTGGTGCCTTTCCCAAGCCACCAGTTGGCGCCTTGAGCAGTATTTCGGCACCCAAAGCATGGGCTCCGGTCCAATAGGTCGGGCACCGGACCCCTCCCTTGACGGCTCATCTGCCGCCTCGTTCCCCCCGATTCCGAGTGTCCAGGTACCCAGCTTAGGCACACTGAGTTGGTGATGCCCGTGTGGCCAAAATATTTAATATCACGTAACCGTTCTACTCTCTAGGTACAGTAACCTATTAAAATCTATTCAAAACAAATCAATAAACAAACCTGCCCTCACATTATTTATTCTGTGCTCTCACCAAGTTTAACACAAGTCCCCCAAGGTTGTTTAATCAGTACCATATTTTTTTTATTTCGATGACATTTCAAGGCAATAATGCCTTACTGAAAAAGCACGTGCACGTGCAGGAAATAAACTGAATTCACAAAACCAAGGCGTAACCCCGTAAACTTCTGATTATAGCGTAAAAGACGTAATTTCCTTATCACAGCATCTCTTTAGATAATGACACAGTACAGTAATGTCCAATGATATGGGCGATATGACACAGTAATGTCTCAGGAATGCGAGCCTACGTAGTTATTAAACTTTTACTCTCTGGTGTAAAACATAGAATAAACACATCATCTACGTTGTGGTTCACATTAGTGACGCTTATGACGTAACTACTGAGTATAAAATGAGAATTTAACGCGGTATGATAATCGACATCATTATAACATTATATAAATCTTATTTTATCTTATGTATCATACCTATTGATTGGATGTTTTTTTTTTTCAGATTCTACGACTTTATTTATCTCCATTTAATTGGCAATGGCAGGCTCAAGACTGATAGATAACAACAATTGACTATTTTAATTTACAGAAAAAGAGGATTTCAATGTAGGAACACAGTAGGTACTCGTACTTAGCATGTACATCATCTTGTTTTCATCTCTATAGTTCGCTTTTAAGCGGTCGGGTTTTTAGATTTTTTTAATTTATTGTTTATTAAGTTATTTTTCATTTTACTTTTTTATTGATAATATGAGACCGTGATAATATGAGAAGGAGAACCTTTAATTAATTAACGAACGATATTTGGGTAGATGTTAGCTATTTAAAGCAATTGCATAACGTTTGGGAGTATGCCTGGGTATATAGTGGTTCTTCATATGAGCATTGTAAGCTGAATCACTTGATTGTCCGAAAACAAAGATGTTGCCGTGCTTCGGAAGACAAGTTCAGTCGTTGGTCCCGGCTACTATCTACGGATGTAGTAGTTATATGAATCACGTCAAAAGCCCTAAGCGGCTTAATAAATCTGACACCAGGGTTGATGAGGTAGGTAGAAGAAACATTTTTTTTTCAATAATCTTTGGTTTCAACCGAATATCTAGTAACTCCAAGGATGTTACTATAATGTAATAATTAACAGTACTAAGTACCGTACTAGTAATTATAACATCCTTCAGTTACTCAAAGCCGTTGATTATAGCAGCTTTCAGTTTTTGTCAAGCTATTGCTTAATTGCTTAGGTACAGGACCTATGTAGAATTGTCGTATTATATAGACAACCAACACGCTTTAAATTACAGGAATAACCCACTGACCTGATGTCCGTGAAGGCTGTTCGAACAAAAACGCGCTTCACTTTGTTTCTACTTAACTAAATACTGGTACGGTACATCCTATTTGATACGGGAAATTGGCACCAATTCAATGATTGGATTAATTGACTAAAGGAAAATTCAAGCAAGAACGACGAGTTATATTGTCGTTGGAAAAGCCTGAAAAGGTATAGTACCTATCGTACCTAGTTACTTTAGTTTCTTGTGACTTTGTATGACGTCTTTGAAGTAAGGGTAAGGTGTAAGTAAGGTACATGATACAATGTTTTATGCAATAGTAGTAAATTAATATCTGAGAACACAAAAACTTTATCAGGTTTTAATTTCGTATTTCGTGATAAATAGTTTTGAAGTTGTAAGAAAATCGGCGAATAATGACCACTTATCTCCGAAATTACCGGCCTGAAATAAAAAAAAAACTAATTATCGGTCTTTCCCTATAAATTACAGGAACATCTAAAAGTCTGTGCTATTTCAACTAAGTACTTCACAAAATTACGAATACGGTATCTCGGAAACTAGAATCACGAAAGTTGTAAGTACCTTTTGCTAAACACAGTCACATATTATTATGATGATCAAACTCAGATCTACTTAGAGCCTGGTCAGCAAAGCGGCGCCCGTGGCAGTGGCAGCCTAGGTAAAAGGCTTCGCAAGTCGTCAACTAAATAAATATCATCCGGCATCTACTCCGGCAAGTACTTAACTTCATTTCACGGTACTTTTTCCTGATTATACTATTTTTTACCGTCCGACTTCCCGTATCACAGTTTATCCAAACTAATCAGATTTTAACAGCTTAATGTTGTCTAGCGTCGTCGGTCACGGATTTGAGGTTTTTGTTCGTCTTGCTCACATTTGGGGAATCCATGCTTTTTATGACGACAGTTAAAACACTAACAATACTTTTTTATTGTGTTAAGCATACGTAATTAGTCGAGAACTAGATATTCAGTAAATTATGCAACGTTCTAGGTAATTTTGGATTCTAATACTGAATTTTATTGCTGTCCAGAAAGCGGTAAACGTTTTACTTTGAAATAGAGAAAAATATTCGTATGTTTTTAGGTAATTTTTTATTTCTATGTTTCGTTATACATATATGTAGTTGTTTATTTACTAAATAATATAACCCGTAGTACTTACAAGCTGCTACTTAGCAATAGATGGAAATAATAGTACTAACACACGTAGCGTAGCAGTTGCTACGAGAGGTCTACGGCGGCGGCGCGGTGACATCGCCCTTTGAATTCGCTGCAGCTTAATACGATTTTTGCGCCACAAGCATAGATCATTAAAAAAAACTGTCAAGTGCGAGTTAAACTCGCCTTGAGAGAGTTCCGTACAAACGAAGTCATCATTAGTCGAAACCACTGGACTGATCAAGTTAAAATTTGGTGCACGTATGCAAATCCGTGACCCAGATGGATTTGTGACATTAAATAATTAATTTCAAACATGGAGGCCACATTCGGGTGATAGATGAATTACACTTTGAAAACAAAAAGTTTTACCCTTTTTCCCTTGGGAATGAGGCATTTTCCCGCGGTAAAAGGTAACCTATGTTACTCAGGGTGAACGTAGCTTTCTAATTGTGAAAGATTTTTTGAAATCGGTTCAGTAGTTTTTTTTTGAGTTCATTAATTACAAACATACACACACCCACACACACACACACACACACACACACACACACACACACACACACACACAAAAATACAAATATTTCCTCTTTATAATATTATTAGTATGATAGGCGAACATTGACCGACCATTCCCTCCCCTGATCTGCGGAACTACTGGACCTGAAAGATTGAAAAAAGTAATGAACATACCTACCTATGAATCACAGGAAAACCTATAAGAAGTCTGTGGTATTTAAATGGGTATTTCGCAATACTTGCGCGTACGCGCAGTCTAGTTTATCGCCCGAAAGCGGCCTCCATGTTTCAAATTCATTATTTAGTGTCACACGTCCATCTTTGGGTCACAGATTTACATACGATTACCGAAATCTTAATCGGTCCAGTAGTTTCCGAGGAAATAGGCACTGACCGACACATGAGTGAGTGATCTAATAAGGATTCCGTTTTTCGTTTTCGAGGTACGGATCCCTAAAAACCCGCGTAGCATTGAATTTACTGTTTTCAGTTTCAGTATCCCTTTCCTATTATTATTCCTTCTGTTGATAGTTTAAGTTTGTTTAATTACTTTCCAACTAAGAGAAAATAGAAAGAAATGCATACTATTGCATTCTTTGTTATTATTATATGGAGTTCTATGTACAGTCAAGAGCTCGCTAAGTTGAACACATTGGACTTTGCATACCGTTCTTATTTCCGTTGAATAAGGAAGAGATTTGCGATGCGCGTGTTCAGTTTACCTTGAACTTGACCGTACTCGTGAAAATAGGAACTCATCTTCAGTCCCGAGCATTGTGTTTTAGAGAGAGCGTAGTCAGATTTTCTAACTGTTTATAGCCAGATTTTCGTTGCTTGTGTACTTTTTACTTAAAAAGATAGAAAGTATTATTTGGTGTTATTAGCTAAATATGTTTTGTATATTATTCAAATTTGCATCTAAAGGAATAAAACGACGAACCATGATTTCAAAATTAAGTACAATTTATTGTTAAACTGAACTTAACAATACTTAGGTAGGTACAGCACAAAAATAATATTTTAAGATAAATTAGGAAAACAAATATAAGAGAGTAATGAGATTCCTTGCCTTTGGCACAATCTTAGACTAGGAGCCATCTTACTAACAAGTAAATTTCACTAAATTCTGTTCATCATTCACAGTCATGAAGCATAAATCAATAAATAACATTTACACTGAGAGAGCAGATACTACACATACACACAACCTTCAAGGAAATAATAGCAACTTTCATGGAACAAAAAACCACATTTTTAAACTACTTGTCTCGTATGTAGGTATATTATAAGTAATAAGAAACGATTAGGCTAATATACAACAAACACTTTTCTAAATATAAAGCTACTTGAAAACAATCAGAAATACTCAATTTTACTAAGTAAAAAAGGGCAGCGCGTACACATTATTCCATTCACAGGAACTGAAATAACTTCAAAACACTACTATAATAGTATGAAATACTAAACTCAACCGATGTAAATCTCTTTTTCAGAAAATCACCTACGCCTAAATACATTTGAATACATCAATAAATAAATCATCAAACTATATTTGACGGAATTTGACAAGCGAACTAGACTAACTTCTAGTTTTCTAGTCAAATACGTGAAATAGTTCTATATTAATCTATAATATTTTCCTAAAATCGCTTACACATAATTAAGTACAAATTTCCTATTTTAATCTACTTACTTGAAATGGAATATCTGTATCACAATATAGGAATTGCGTTTTCATTACACGCTTTATACCTATCCTTAAAATACTGAACATACGTGTCATAAATTAAGTATCATAGCATCTAAAATACAGACGATAATAGACTAGACTAGAGAACATATAGGAATTACAGGAGAATATATATTCAAGAGTATATTAAAATCTTTTTATATACCAAACGGTGAACGTATTTCCTTCCTTTATGTTATGAACGCAATTAGATAGCATTCATCACTTAACACATAAATCTTACTAGGTTTTTCAGGGTAGCTACTTGATTTTTCCTTCTATATAACTTATTTGTATTGATCAAATCAATAAAAAAAAACATGACGCGAAAGAAACCAAAAGAAAACGTAAAAATATTGACAAAACCAAAAAGTTTTGCTACTTAATACTCACAGCAACTTTTGGCCCCATATTTCTAAAACTAAGAAAATAAATTACTTATTCTATAATACTGATTAAATTGAAAATTTTTCGTTTTAAGTCTTCAAGTTGAAGAAATAAGTCAGTCCAAGCACGACCACTAGTTTTACAACACTGCTTGTCCCGAGATGTCCACTCCACATGAACATGTTTGTTTTGATAAGACTTAACACCTTGTCTGCTCCGCTACACCGTATCGGTGTATCTTTTAAAAACTATCACTCGCGAAAGTGAAAGCTCGAATCATGTGGGACATGACATATCTTCACTGAATTTAAGTCCAATGATTCAAAAGACAATTGAACTAGTTCTAGTTTTTTCTGATTTTCTTCTTCTCTTCACAAACGCATTTAGAACGATTCCACCTCATATTCTGGTTCCGCTGTTAACAAAAAAGAAACATTCATGAATTATATTGTCATTATGATAATGTTGGAAACGACACAAGTTAAAAGCTTGTTCAATTGAAATCTAAATAAAAATGCGATCCTTAAAAGATCGTCAATAACACAAGTACTGTGCAAGTTTGTAGGAAATGGATGTAATGTGATGCTGATCGCATAAGAGGCAGTATATTTTAGAGATCCAACAAATATCGATGTTATCTCCAATAGTTCTCGAAAAAAAAAAGAAAAAAAGGAATTGTAGGTAACTAGTACATACAGTACTAAGATTTCAAGACACAGATTTGAAGAGCAGAACAATAGGTCTTCTTATTTTACTTCCTTTCTAGGAGATATTTACTAAAGAAATTTTAAATACATAGTTAATTTAGGAGATACCTATAAAGAATTTAGGAGATACCTATAAAGTACGGATACAAAAAGAAACATTTTACAATCGTAAAAATACATTAGTTATAATTTACAAAAGTATCGAATGAATGAATCGTTATTTTAATTTTAAAGAGAATTATATATTTGTTCTGTGTTGGAATTGTACATCAGACAATCAAGCCAATATTGTTAAGAGCATACAGTGCCTTGCATCATGCGTGTCATGTCATAAACAGTTATACCGTTTTATAACTTTACAACGAGAGCGAACGAACTTTTCATGGTTTTTCATGAGAGAATGAATCATTTACGACTTGGCTGTGTCACTCTTGTAGTCAGAGCTTTTTACTCTAACGTACTTATTCCATGTGTATATCATTTGCTTTTATTTTTATATACTAGTGTGGACGGTGGCTTTTTATCTTTTATATAATGAGTGTCTTCAAATACGGATCACAATAGATACTAAGTATAGTATAATCAATAATCAAAATCTTTACATTTAAGCGTGTTCTTTGGCGTGTAAAAGCAAAAAGTGTTATCATCAATACTTTTTCATTCACTATCTGTGCAAGTAGATTCGTTCGCAATCGTGTAAAGCGGCGGCAGACATCCATCCTACAAACCTTGCTTCTGCAACTTCTCTTTTCCTTTTTGTTGGGGCATGGGCACGCGCACTTACGGGCACACTCCTCGGGTCTGCCGGCGCAGCAGCCGCATATTAGGTGCTCCTCAATCGCGAACGTTGAACACGACTCCTTATTCGTCCTCACGTTGAATATTCGTACCTGCAAATATACCGCTATAAGTACAAGATATCCAGCT
The DNA here is from genome assembly GCA_948473455.1 of Teleiodes luculella. Classification (NCBI taxonomy): domain Eukaryota; kingdom Metazoa; phylum Arthropoda; class Insecta; order Lepidoptera; family Gelechiidae; genus Teleiodes; species Teleiodes luculella. Next base: position 5,235,674 of record OX419591.1, on the reverse strand, counting down.
GTCCTATCTAATTTAGTCTCTAACTAAAGTAAGAATTATTTTTTAGAAATAATTGAAAGCGTTATCTCCTTTATCTTACGCACATCATACGCACGTATCTAGAATCTAGATGCTGATTAAATTCACAAAATAATATTAATTAGTTATTCTATGTTGATTGTATTTTCAGTGGCTTGATCTTATAAATCCTCTTGAACCAATCTAAGATCTGCCTTTTCCTCTCATATTATCATTATCAATGAAACATGACAAACATTCTATAATAACTTGTGGAATCAAAACATTTGATCTATTTAATCTAAATACTGTGATTCACATAGTTCGTATTGTAAGGAACTAAGTTATGTCATTATTATTGTTAGGTTGCTGAGCGTCTCTTGCGCAACGCAAACAGTCAAATCAAACAGTAAAAGAATCTGTGTCAAGGATTTACTTGAATTAGCGGAGATAAACAGATAACTCGTGGTACGCATTTAGATCTACAAATTCATACACGCAGACATGACAAGCGGATAAGGCGCATACATAGAGACATTAACAAGAAAAATGCTACAGGCACATTTTTATATTTCTTACTGAAATGGATTATACTCGTATAAATACTGCCAATTGATATGATCATTAATAAAGTTACAAAATACCCGATCCTTTCCATACTTCTGAGAGCAACAATAGTTCAATTCCAGTTCTTTTTCCCCGATATTTTTGTATTTATTCCAGTTTCTTAGCGCTGTCATTTATGTCTCAAATTTCAGTGACCCAATAAAAAATGTGATGCGATTAACGCAATTTGTTATGTAATTTAGGTATGCTTGCGTGTTAACTAACGCCTTTAACGCTTGTCATGACTACTGCCTCACACATTGTAAATTAACACGTTTGCTAGTTTTAACTGAACGAACAGCTAATAATGTGTATCTAAAGGGCGTGGAATGGTGCCTGTTAATGTATCCAACGATCTAGGTTAATTTGATTATTCGTTTGTTTCATTTTCATCCATTGATTCATACTGCTTTTATATGACCTGCATTCTAAGATTTGTTTGGCGTGCTTTGACGGAAATACTAATGATTTATCCGTTATATACGTAAAAAATAATTCATTTTGGTCACACTGTTCTAGTTCATTAAGTGCAGTGAATGAATATCGCGAGGAATCTGCACTCCTGAAAATAAGTTCATAGGCATACAGGTGCACTCTTTTTTCTTTTTTTCTTTATTTTTTGAATTGACCTATGCTTGTGTCGAAAAGGTACGACCAATCAAGCTTCACCGGACTTGATGGGTGCACTCAAAAGTTGCGGACGTCACTTTTTTTTTCTGGAATCCTTGTTTTAGTAATGGCCATAATAAGAGCCATCCTGAAATCCTATCATGAATGTTCGATACCTAACCCTTTATAAGGCAAAACAACTTTACAAAATGCATTCGTTTTTGACTTCATGATGATAAGGTTAAAATTAAGGTTTAATAATGCTGATACTTACAGGAACAAGCCTCGTATGCTTCTTCAAGGGAATACATTTGGAGCCGTACGTGTCGTGGTCGCAGAGACCGACGCATTTTTTGACCCACACGGCCATGGGCGAGATCTGGGGAAAAACGTCAACGTAAGTAACGACATAAATAATAAATGTTACTATTCAAATCGCTCTACATAATAGGCTCAAGAAAATTATTTTAATAAGTTGTAGCTGTGAACAAAATTTACAGTTTATGTACAACTACAGTTTATGTTGAACTTAAAATTTTCATAGAATTTTTATACATATTCGTTCGATGAAAATTCCAGCAGCAGAAAGTTCACTGGTAGACAAAGACTACGCCCAAAATCTCCAAAGTGACGAGTCTAATATTATCTTGTTGATAAATTAAGTTTTTATAAATATTTTTATCTATTAAAAGTTGATTATGTTTGCTGTTTTTTAGTTATAAACCTCACGATATGGCGGAATATTCATGGGACTAAATTTATAATGGAAATTGTTGCCAGAAATATAAAAAAAAATATGCATGTAGCGCGCCCAAAGCAGGTTATTTATTTGTCAAACTTTTCATTAAATTGCTCATAAGAGATTTTATATTAATTTTACGATAATAAGTTAGGTATGGCTCAACAACAAAGTGCCTTTACTTGTCCATTGTGTAGAGTATTCTCTATAAAGTGGCCGGATCTTCTCACGCGCTTAATGACCGCAGCGCCTGCGCATCGTCGCGGATGTAAACCACGGCATTACTTACATATTCAAATTGTTTCGTTTATTTTACACTAGCTTTCCGCCCCGCGGCTCCGCCCGCGTTAACAGGTTTTCCCGTGGGATAGAAGTATTTTCCCGCGGTAAAAAGTAACCTATGTGGTATTCTGGTGTAGGAGCTATATTATTATAAAGTTTCATTAAAATCCGTCTAGTAGTTCCAGAGATTAGCGTGTACAAACATACAGACAGACGGATTTTTTCAGTTCAGTATTATTATAGTATAGAAGAAGAAGATAGAAAAAGATTATTATCGGTACAAAGTTGGTGTAAGCTAATTTAGATAAGCATGACGCGCGAGAAGGCTCGGCTTGCTTTTTAAACGAAAACGGTCCCAAATAAGGTACTTTGTGAATTAACGGACATACTTACATATCATCGATCGATTAAATAATTGAATAAGTAAAAATTATGTTAAGCGCTATCTACGCTGATTCCAGAATGGTTAACTAATACCATTCTTAAAAATACTCAGAGCTTTTACATTTTTGCCAAAGCCGATGAGCCTTTCGAATTTGTAAAGTAAACGAAAACTAATGTGATGATTTCAGATTAATTAAAATTAATAATGACATTATAACTCAACACTCAAGACGTATAAATAAATACATTTTCATGCAAATTGATATAATTATTTAATACGATAAAATTCTTGACATGACTTTATAATAATATCGCGTACTTTGTACTTATACAGGTTGGAATAGCGACTACGCGATAGAAAGGGACATAAATATGGCGGCTTATGATATATAAAAAAAATCACCAACATTATGCAAGACAATATATATGAGAAACAGCTGTTGATTTAGAGAAAACATTTGACCGTGACATTTTATTATGACCGCAAGGAAACTAAGAATAGAGAGACGAAATTAAAACAAAATTATTTAATTTTAATTTTATTTTATGTGTTTGTCAAATTCATTTTATCTTATTTTTTTAAATGTAGTTGGTTGGATTAAATGGTAAGGACGAAATATTGTTTTTTTTTTTAATTGATCTACGCTTGTGTCAAAAAGGACTTGAAATTGCTTTTTTAAATCAATTTTCTCACAATAACTGTAATGATGATAAAAAAGTAGCCCTGTATATGATGCCGGATCTACTGCGAGGAACGTAGGTACCTATTCGTATAATTTCACGATACAGAAAAGGTACAAAGTCTCTGATAAAATAGTAGTTAGGTGTTCGCTAACTTTTACTAAACATTGTGTAATACTTTAAAATGATAATTTACAAGCAACTTGAATACTAATGGGATACTCGTAGTGTGATTCATTTTAAAAAACCTAGTTGTATACCGATTCCGTAACATTGACCTATGATGGTTTCGGATTTTTAGACGTTGAATACTTTTCTGATTATATCAGATCTCAACGCGGGATTTCCGGTCTATTCCGGTGTTTCCTTTGCGAAATAGGTATTTCTAATCCAAATTCATTATGATATTTAGAGAAATGGGCCTTTTTAGTTTTAGGTGTAATTGGACTTTTATGATAAGATTTTTTTCAGAGGTATTTGAGATGAAAGCTACGCTCTACGCTGAAATAGTCACACGGTCGTTGTCACAGAAGTTAAACCCATTATTTTTACAGAACGATACCCCCGACATCCTTATCTATTGTGTTATAAAATTATACAGTCATCATCATCTCAACTCTTTCTTCGTCGTCACCATCATCAATCATCATAATTATCACTATTATACATGAAAGAATTTCCTAAAGCGAATTCCTATCTTTTCTCGTTCAAATGACCTAGGTATTCTCTATTATAAAAGTACTAGCTATCCGACCTGCGACTTTACATGCATCTCAATAACGAACACAACAGAAAATAATTATCCAACTTGTTGCGCTCATTTTGAAGTGGTCCGCGTAATTATATTTCGGCGATTCTTTTATAAAAAAAAAATACTTAAATGATTTGTCGCCATGGACATTATTGAATGTTCTCCACAGATAAGCGCGCATATTACGTTGGTTGCACAATGCATATATTGACTGACAATCACAACATTTCTTGACTTTTAGACTTTAGATAGTTTCGAGCGCTTGTTCGCTCTTACCTGTAAGTGTGCCCCTTGTGGTTCCAAATACTCAAACACGTCTTTAGGTGCGCCACATTTGGACTGTTGAATTATGGTGTTTCTTGATCTTTCGTGCTCCGAGGTACAAGCTACTGTGGACAATAAAAACAAATTAAAATGTTAACTGAGTTTAAAACTTTTATGGAACTCTATTCATATCTCTTTGATCTCTACACGAGTACTATTTAACACTAATACTATTTAGATATTGGAAAATTTATAGAAATATTAAGGTAATCTGGTAGCATCATCATTTCAGCGGAAAGACGTCTACTGCTGAACAAATGCCTCCCCCAAAGATTTCCATGACGATTGGTCCTGTGCTGCCTGCATCATACCCTCCCCAGCCCCTCTCACATGCCCATCCACGAGTGACAGACATAATTTTGTCGTGCGTATTCTCTTTTCCTATTGGAGGATATTTAAATATGGCGGGTTTCTCACAACTTTTTGACAGTTAAGTGTGCGACAAACTTTTGTCATAGCATGTTACGCATGCATTACTGCACTGCATGTTACGGGGGCTGATCGACGCTCCACCTTGTCTGCGCTACTTCTTCCGGCCGCCATTTAAGAACCTTTTGCCGCAATGGCCGTCGGTTCTGCCGACTGCCACTTAAGCTTGGGGATTCTTCAGGCTGTGTCTAGTAAATGATTTGTCTACCATGTTCTGTGTAATATAAAGGCACGTGTCGCGCGCGCTAAAATGTCATTGCGGGGTCAACGAGCGATCACGCGTTTTAGAGCGTCCGCTAAAACAGCGAGTGCACGAAGCGTGTTTGAAATTGCAACCTTAGCAATAAAGCCGCCGCCTATTTGTACTCTTTCACCGTTGTGGATATCTTGTCATTTCTTGTAAGCAATAAGTTATATTCCATTTTATTCTATTGTCTAAGGATAGACAGGCCTACAACAGGGCTTGGTAATTAAAGATGACAACGATTTGTTGTTAGTTATCTAACAAATAAATTTTAAATATATTAGAATCGATTGTGAGCTTATTTTAAAGTAGGTAATTATAAGCTGTAATTTTTTATTTTAACTCGTTAATGTCACGCAGCCAATTTTAACGGCTAACTCTCTATTTTGAGAAAAAGTAAGAAAGTTGATTGAATTGAATGGTATTCACAACAACCGTAATTAAAAAAAAATCTTGCTATATTGAATTTAATATAATTATGTCAAATTACTTAAAATTACTTTCGTTTGAAGAAAAGTACCTCAATGGGGCTCTACAATATCACAATATTAGAATTTAAAATTGTTGCTCTAATAAGAAATCAGAAATAAATAGACAGAATACGAGTATGAATTGCAAGGACTTTTGAAGTGTGATGATGATGACAGTGTGTCTGTTAGCGAGCATGCTTTAAGTAGGGCGAGAGTTGCATCAGATGGAGTTGACAGTCGCCGGCGCTCGCGCATCCATCACTATCCATCATCGCCGCACTCTCACGCACTACTGGGGGCGCGACTTCATTCATACATTTTATCTATGCTAATATTATTATAATTTGAAAATACTATTAATAGCATAGTCGGTGAATGGAAATTCTGATATTGGTCAAAAAAGGTTTCGGTAATATTAATAAATTTGAAAAAGATATACATATTTAAACCCAAAAAATAATTATTAATTTTAAATTAATAAATTTTAATAAGGTTAATTTTCAATTATTTCTTTATGAATAAATAAATATTTACCCTTATTAAATTGTACGGTTTCGTAATCCTCTGAAGCCTTCGGGAATCTGGGGTGGTGCTTGTGCGCAGCATGAACCGACACTAACAGCACAACTAATAATAATATTCTAGCCATTATCACTTCAATTACACAGTAAAAAATTAAACACTTTAAATTGATGTTATCCACTGTACGTACACGAGTGCGGACACTGTCAATCCAATCGCAAGTCACTTGTACGTGTTTCTTGTTTGCCGGCTTGGTTGGGTATGGTGAGTGACTCGCGGCTTTTCTAATATAAAGCCTGAGTCAACGTGGGCCCGACTTCCTTCGGCGTGAGGCAGGGTCGTGACGTCGAGTGACGTCGCCGCGGCAGCGTCGCGTTTGCTCAGCTGACGGCGCGACGACGTCACGATTTTACTACGACGGCCGTCTTAACGTCGTCGACGGGATCTTCGCCATAGCTCGTCTCGGTCATGATCTCTATGAGCGGATGCGCGTGCGGTCTCGTTGTCGGAATCCAAAGCGGGTTTTGACACGTGCCATGAGTGTTCGATGACGACAAGGATGTAACGCTCGCGCTATCAAATCGATGGCTAATTACTTTTTGATAACGAAAGAATTTGGAAATACCGGAATTTTATCTGTATAAATCTATTGCGTTAAGTATGTAATTCATGAAATTACTATATACGACAGGAATTTAACTGGCGCCTTCCACAAGAAAAGATAGTGTATTTTTTTTGATAACACGTTCGATACTGACCTGAGCTGAGGAATTTGAATACTGAAAAGTTAATGCCTATATCTGCTTCTCATTGCTACATAATATTAAAAAATCTTGCAACATAATAATTAAATTATCACAAACTGTTATCTGTAAGTAAATAATTGGTTTTGTTGGAAAAGTTTCATGGGCTATTAATAGTTTAAACTGATGTCACTATCGTTTAAAATAGGTTATCTATTGTGTATATTAAGCGTTATCTCTTAGGGAAAATTATATAAAATTCGTTGAACTTTTAAGGTGAAGAATCATGATCTTACTCGAAACAGATTTCAAATGAAGCGTAGGTAAGTCTCGTGCGTGCGTGACTTTTTGATTAAAAAAATCTGCTCTACTCTGGATCAGAGTTCGTAACGGCATGCCTACTAACGCATCATTGTAGGTACTGAAATCCATGCCGCTACTGTTATAATTTGGCAATAATTGAAAATAAATGACGTTAAAAACTTAGGGCAAATATTCTGTAATATCAATCATACTATGAATCCTATTTTGGATCCTATATAACATCAATTGAATTTTTAAACTTATTGATCCATATATAATAACTTCTATTTGCGCTATCCAATATCATTGCTTAGATCTATGATCAAACAAAAATAAATGATAGTATAGATACTGAAATATTAAAAAATAAGTTTACCGCCGTTTACCCTATTTTTGAACTAAAACATACGGACAACGATAACACACTTAGCGTAAGCTTTATATGTGCCGGTAGCGTAGTGGCTAGAGAAGTATGTAGACAAATATAATAATAATAAGTATAAATAATTTTATTTATAAATATCAATAGTGTGTTGGTAATGTAGGATTTTTTTTACACGCCAGAAAAAAATTAGATCATAATATCCGGCTGCGACATCCCAAGCCCGTTTGAAGTAATTCGGGTGATAACGAATAGTATAGGTAAATATTTATTGTTATTTATTATTTCGCTATGTTTTAATTTTCCTCCTTTTGGTTAGTTCATGGCGTAAAAGTGTAAGTACTCAATGGCTTCCCGTAAACCGTAGCATGTCGGTCGCGTAAGAGCATTTTAATTAACACATTCCACATAATCATAGTTCTTGAAACAGGATCTATGCTAATACGCTTTTTAATTTACGATAACCTGGAAAAGCTGGAAAACGAGGCAGTTCACATGACACGCAACCATTCAGCTGTTAGGGTTCCGTAAAGAAGAAAGATTCTTTTTGTACTTGAGTTTTTTTTTTTGCGACTTTGGTTTATTTTCTTGAAAGCTTATACAAAGTGTAAGACATTAATAAAACCTGTCGGCCCTTGAAATTGCACAACTTTTGTTTTGGGCTTTTTTCCGAAATCACAATGTTTCAACTATTCACGATGCTGGCCTAGTCAAATTCAAGGTTGTATTTTTTTTTAATTTATAAGTAATTAAAAAACAAAAATTTACAATTTAGAAAAAGTTCTAGAACATGGTGCAGTTTCATAATTTAAGCAGAAGAGCTTTTGTGTTATTTTACTAACAAGTTTATTTGAAAGTTCACCTTTTAAAGTTCTCACTTTTGAACCTCGTCCAGGGCACAAATTTGCAAAATGGTCGCGGCATAATTGGGGCGGACTTCTTGATGATTGCTTTTGATTTATTTTAAGCAAAAATTTTTTAAAGTTATTTATATAAATTGTGTAATGATTGCTTCTATATAATCTACAAATTTGAATCTCATATGACGTCGTCATAGTAAACTCAAAATTACCTATTGTTATTTTATAGTTAAAAAAGCTTTTGTAGGCGTTGCGTTGCTTTGCCGCACCCTTTTTTCAGATTCCATATTTTTATCAAGAATCCTCAAAAATCTTACACCACTCTTACTAGTATCTTGATTAACTCGTCAGCATAAATTATAAAATAAATCGATTTCACGAAAGTTCTACGAAAAGATGGCGTCATTATTTCGGGGCTAGTCACGGTGACGTCAGTTTGAAAAACCTCCACTAAACAAATAGCTACCCTCATATGTCGATAGTCAATAGCAGTTAGTACTTCATTCGCACGACGGCGGCGTTCAATTTATAAGGAAAGTGTTATTCACGCGTGTGTATGTGTTTTTTTATGATTCATGGTTTTTTTGTTCTGATGTAACAAGCCTAATCCTAATGAAGGTTAGGTAATTTCTTTTCGTAATATTGTGACATATTTTCGGTGGAGATAATTTTAAAATATTATTTTTTTAACCACCGTTTCTTGTTTTATCTAAATAATGGTAGATTCGTAGTAACAAAATTATAGTAGGTTAATTAAATAGGTAATTTAATTTATTGTTTTAGCAGTCATTTGTTTATTCGACATGGTGTCATGTTAATTTCAGTAATTCCATAATTTTAGTAAGTTCCGAATTTGTTTTAATCTACATAGGTATTCTTTTATCTAAGAAGCTTTGATTATAAGAAGCTTACTCTTCTATGTTTCTCGATTCCTCGAAGTTTAGCTGGTAGCAATTTATAATATATTGTTATCTGTGCATTTGTTATGTTTCCAGAGATCATGCCAATTTCGGTGATGATAAGTTATTTTTTTGAACTAATTTATATTACTAACTGTCTTTATAACGCGTCACACAGGGAATAAAAAATCTTGCGACTTATGCGACAGAGATGTGTAAATTACAGCCTTAATCTTTCCCACTGCCCTATTTTCATTGCGGTAAAGTTGTGCTTTGAGCATCAAAGTTCCGTGTTTGTATCATTCATGTTCCATGGTCCGTCATAAATCAATGGATGGATCAGGAAACATAAAATAAAAAAAGCTTTTGCTCAGATAGAGTCACCTGATGTATGCTGTAGGAACCAAAAAAAAAGGCAGTAAGATATCCATTGCATAAAATCCAGTCAGACACAGGGCGATATTAGGCATTCATTCTAGAACCCTAAAAAGTTAATTCGTATTTTCATAACCAGATTTGTCGCTACCTCCTAGACTATATTGCCTTCTTGTTAAGGGTGAAGGACTAACGCCGCCCTTGGAACACAAATTCTGCCAAATCATGCCATGAATAAGTTCTTGACGTGGCAAACCTTGTTGAGTTGTAAGTATCATCATCATATGCATGTAATATTAAGATACCCAACCCAACAAGCACGTGGGGATTATGGAGAGCTTAGTTCAGCACTGAACTAAAGTATGTAGTTGTTTTAGGATTTCCTCATAAAATTTGCTTCTTCGGCCTAGCGTTTTCCCGGTCTAGTATAATCAATTTTCTCCTTTTTCCCCGGTTTTCTGCATCATCAGGTATGATATTGTTTTCTTTTATATCCGCTTTAACGACGTCCAGCCAGCATTTCTTAGGACTCTGCTTCTTCGGCCTAGCGTTTTCCCGGTCCAGTATCAATCAATTTTCTCCCTTTTCTCCGGTCTTCTGCATCATCAGGTATGAGATTGTTTTTTTTTTCAATTCGCTTTCACGACATCTAGCCAGCATTTCTTAGTACTGCCGTCTGCTGTAGGGCCTTGAACAGTGAGTACGAGGCATCTATTCCCTACACAGTCTGACTACCTACGTTTTATATGGCCTGGAGGCCAGCTTATCCGCTACCTCACGGACGCCGTGGCTACTACGGATTTCCTAATAAAATGAAAATAAATAAATATTTAAAAAATATACAACTGGCCGTGTTTGCAATGTAATATCTACATTAAACGTATTTAATAAAGTATCTCAAATGCATACGCATATATTTATTTAAACGATTACGTGTTAGGTATTTAGAATATATCTTGTACCTACTTATACTTAACTTTACGGCTATGTCATTTGTTTAATTTAAAACCAACGTCATAGTATGTACGTCTGTTGATTTTTGTAAATACATCAATTGTACTAAAATTGCGAGTATCTACGCGTATGTTACCGAATAGAAGAGTAGAATAGAATTATAAAGTAGAATTTTCTCAAAATTACATAAAAATACCACAATATACTGAGTTTTGTGTTACGACGGCAGAACTTTGACTATAGTCCTTAACTAAATTTGACTAATCTTATATATTTGACAACAGAAGGTTGCTGCAGCAGAAATGTATGAGCGGCGACCACACACGCAACGAAAGTATGGATCCTTTCGGAGTTTTTTATCGGACTTTTCATCTCGTTTTCGGGAAAAATTATAAAAAAAATCTTGTTTTTCAGACAAGTCAGTGAACTCAGATAATCTCGACCCTGAAATGATTAGCGTCTAAAAGTCACAAGTCATGCTAATAAAATGTTAGCTAAGCATCACTTAACTTAAAGTCCGCTATGTTCCTAGAAATTTTGATTATAATTCGCATTGCCTGTCTATCTTGCACTTGACAGCTTTTATCACGCGCTGCTCTGAACCGAAACTCTCAATCTTTCTCTCCATAATTTTGAAAGTCATATTGAAAAACCGCTATCTGTAAATCATGCTGTGTGAATCATTCGGACTTTGAATATCAGGAATTCATTTTGCAATACTGTACGTAATTGGGCAGTTACTAAACACGTTTTGTAATTATTTGTGATATAGTTTTTAATGGAGTGACAGCAGCTTTTGTCGCGCGTTGACTACAAATACAATATTACGAGTATTAACGGTGGAATATTATTTATATGATGAGCGTTTGAGTCTCAATGATAATGATGATGTATTTATCAATACGTATATCTGCTGTCTGATATACTACAGGCTTCACCTAGTTTGGGATTCCATAGCCTTGTGTGTGATATCCCTTCTTATATCAATCAACCTACCGCTGCGTATATAGGTTCTTCTCTGTTGCGCCACTCACCCGAGATTAAGTCCCTATATATTGCATGGGTTCTTTTGGCTTAAGCTTCCAGCATTGCAGATATTATTATAATAATGTGAAAAGTGGCACGCGGTAAAATAATGTCAGGTTAAATAAGGTTTATCATTCAGATGACTTACTAGATGATAAAATTATTACTATCACAATGACTATGAATCAGCCGGATCATTTTCTGAGCTCATGATACGCTTGACTAAAGTTATGTATGAAGTTGCCAGACGGAGTATAAAAGATTGCTTATAAAGATTTTAGAACCATATGGGTTACCTACATACACTGTTGGGGTTTAATAAGGGATTTTAACTTTGATTTATAGGTGTGATACGGTTCCTCAAAAGATTACCTACTTGTAGTTTTTATTTATTTATTTTATTATTTATTGCAATGTATTAAAAAAGTAGACACAACAGGCAAGCTTGTCTCTCGCAAAATGTCTTCCAGCTGACCTGGGCAAAGAGAACACTAAACAAAAAACGGGTAAAGACGTGCACTGTCGTTCTTGTTGCGTTACCTATGTTCGCAGGATTTTACGCCGAAACACTTAGTTTCAGTCGAGGCTGTTTCTAGACCGAGACTATTTTAAGTTTCCTGTCGAGTCAAAAAGAGGAGAACGGGATGCTTAGTTACTGATATGTTCTTTTGCTTCGGCCTATAACAGCGACTGATCTTGATTTTGTACCATTCACTAACAGTTATTCCCGAGTTGGCTTCCGTTTCATGCTAGTTCCCTCCTTATTCAAATCGAGCTTCGCTGTTGTACAAGAGTAAAGATGTCTTCGTGTTAAAGGTGGCTATGACCGCCTTCGTGTTAAAATACTCGCCTAACGTTATGGAGGTTCCGGGTTCGAATCTCGGGGAGGACTCGTCAAACAAATATCACTTTATGAGTCTTTTCGCAGTTTGGTTAGGACATTGCAGGCTGTATCACCTGATAGTCCGAAAAGAATGATGATTCCTTGCTTCAGAAAGCGCGTAAAGCTGTTGGTCCTGGCTAGTCGTTACATGAGTTGTTTGCGGCTCAGTAATTCTGACACCAATTAATAACCTGGTAGAAATTGCTTCTGGTAGTAATAAGGCCGCCTTTTGCCTCTTCTGTTTTGTTCTTTTTTTCTCTATATGTGTTGTATTACAGTTTGGTGTCAATAAAGTATATTTGTATTGTATTGTAGCTAGTAACAATGGGCCATATTAAATTTCCTTAGCGACTCTACACCTGAGCTTGTTTGTGGAATTATTATTAGTCAAGAAAAACTTGTAATATTTTGTTTAGTAGCTTTGTTATAATTATTGTATCAGATTTTTCATTAGCAGCTGGCGCAGCTGTGGTTTAAATCGATCGAAATCACGTCACATAATCCAATCAATATACTCGTACTAGTGTTATGAATGTGACACCTGCATCGATAAATGGCTGAGGTCAGTGCTGCTATCAGATCAGTCTCATCAGATATAATATAATATAATCAGATATAAATTTGCGTCACTTTAATTTCGAGAAATACATAAATTATACACTTTTAATGAGTTTTATCTATCATATCCTAGCAAACTTTTTTTTTAATATGATAGGATTTCGTAACAATGAACAATAGGTATTCGATGTTATATAACATGTTAGCAGATATAACATTTAAAACACATACATTTTGCCTCGTTAGTGTTAGACACGTGTTTAATTAGTGTTTAGAGTGCCCTATTAGAGGGACATTTAAAATTATTATCCGACCAAGCTTTCTTGCAAAGATAACTATTAACAGCCTCCATGGCCGATTGGTAAAACGATCGCCTTATATTACGGGGGTTCCAGGTTCGAATCCCGGTGAGGCACTCGTCGAATAAAAATACTTTTAAGGGTCTGGTTTCCCAACTAGATTGTAGACTGAATCACCTTATTGCTCTATGATGAGAAGGAAAATGATTCCGTCCTTCGGAAGGCATTGTTAAAGCTGTTGGTCTCGGATAATATCTACGGCTGTAGTCTATGCACGAGCCATGTCAGAAGCTTTAGGTGGCTCAATCATTTTGACATCAGGGTTAGTGAGAGAGCCTCGGAACCAGAGAAATGGGAGCCAAAGCGAAGCGGCTCTCCAATCTCTTTGCTCGGAACACACTCGATAAACTAGCTTAAACTTAACCCTCAAATAAAACCTTCATTGTTAAAAAATATACCTATCGCGTAGATAATAGCGTAAACAAAAAATAAAAATAATATGTTATAGCTTTCCGCCGCGGCTCCGCCCGCGTTAACAGTTTTTCCCGTGGGAAAGTGCATCATGCACTTTTCCGCAGTAAAGGGTACCCTATGTTACTCAGGGTGCATGTAGCTTTCTAATAGTAAAAGAATGTTTGAAATAGGCACAGTAGTTTTTGAGTTTATTCATTACAAACATACACACACACACACACACACACACACACACACACACACATACACACACACAAATACAAATCTTTCCTCTTTATAATATTAGTATGATATGATAGATTAGTATGATTTAAAATATCTCAACATTTGCTAGAGATTATGCAGATGTACACTGCATTTTTCAGTGTAAGAATATTTATTTGTGCGCAAAGTATAAAAGAGTATATTGTATTTAAATTCTTACTCAAAAAAAAATCTAGAATAAGGTTCACATTTGTGCATCAGGTAAGCATTTGATATGATCTTTGTACTTTTGTTTGTTAAATCACTCTTATATGGTTTTACTAAGTTACCTTGCTTACAATTATATGGATATTAACTGACTAATAAGATCGCTTTAACAATACCTGGTAAAACAAATTTTTATAAGTCACATACGACAGTGCACTTTTCCTGTTCGTATACCTAATAATAATAATATGTTTATTTATTCAAAAGACTTACAAATTCCACCTAGGCACATACACAAAAAAAAACTTAAGAATTAATAGGAAGGGGCTGATTAGCCCTCCATATAACGAAACTAAAATAACAAAAATACATTTACCTAATAAAAACATAAAACAATACAATATAAAATAACTAAAATTAAACTACACAGTACCTGAAGCTGTTTCTTACATTGCCTTTCTTTTTAACGCCGTCCAATTTGATGATTTTCTCATTTGAAGCAGCCAGTTTTTGCAACTTCTTCTAATAGCGAATGCAAAACTAAGACGGGAAATACACTGTAGGTACCAACTATGGACGTAGTTATATTGTTACACCAAACTAATCCAATAATTTGAACTTGTAAAAAGAAATGTTTTGTTTTTCAAATTGTTGACAGAACTAGTTACTATAGCAACAGCCTAGTTTTCATCAAATACCCCCGATTTGATTATCGGTTCCCGGATCACGGTATTCCGGTTACAAACTACATAGAGTCTATATTTTACGCACTTTAAGCAGTAGGTATAAGAATGTTGGGAACGGTTTTAAAGCTGTCTATAGTAAACTATGTGTCTATACGCACAAATTGTATTGTATAAGTATTTATTTTCAAACAACGCGACAATTTGGTAAAAATTAATTTATATAAAATATTGTAATTTGTAATTAATAAAAAACAGCAATAAACAAATGAAATAATATAAAAATAAAAAACAAGAGTAAAGAAAAGACAGATCTAAGAATATTTGTAGTTGTAATTTTGTGTTTAATATGTGTAATGCACTACGAAATCCACCCCTACCGCTACGGAATACGGGCGCTCTCAAGGTCAACATGTTCAGCCGCATGTGCTGGCTACTGTAACATAATAAATGTTTTATTTAAGTCAGCTTAATATAAAGAGCTTTCAAGTTTTTTAGGTACGTATAAAAGCTGGTTAATTTTTTTACTGTCCATAATTGCCAAATAATCTGTATTATTAATGCTAATTGCGTACGATTTTACAACTTTTGTCACAGATATGCGAATACTTGAAATAGTTAAGTAAGGGCATGGTTTATACGTCCTTGCTAGATTTGAAAGTAGCCAGTAGTTTAAAATGGGTTTTTCAAGTTAACTTTAATGTTTAAACCGGTCCAAATTTTATACCTTGGTAATTTCAATTTTACGTCAGAGAGAGCGGGTAATAAGGGTTTTACTAAAAAGGCTTTTATAATGCATGTAGAGGATTTCCCCATGATCTAGAATCTAGATAGTCTTGGGTTTATGTTAGGGAATACCTGTGTACGTACGGGTATGATGACGTCATGAAGAGATAGTTGAGAAAGAACCAATATGCAATCGTTTATTGGTCCAGGTGGACTAATGGGGTGAACCACGGGTAAAGAGGGGTTTCCATAGTAGTTAGGTACAATTTCTATTTATTTATACATATATTTGATATCAATTGTTTAAATGTATTTATAAAAGATTCGTTCGGAAGCCACGAATTTCCCTATTTTGCAAGAAACACTTTCATAATTATTTTTCTATTTATATGAGGCGAAAGAAAGGATGGATGGATTTTTTACTTGACGATATTTTTCCGTATCAACGCGCTAGGCTTAGGTTCGAGGCTCCCTCGACTAATATAAATGACTACTTTGGGGTAGAGTCTTTCGCTCCCCCACAAGTCCGGTGAAGCTTGATTCTTCGTACTTTTTCGATACAAACACAGGTCAATTAAAAAAAGGATGGATTGTTATGTATTTTTCATGCTAAAAGTGGACATATTTCGTGAAGCACATTACATAATATCTAATACCTATGTACTTGTAATGACTTATATAATTTCTTTTTCATAAATTATTCTAAGTTTGATTAATGGTTGGTATTGGTTGTATTTAATCTAATTAGATCAATTTCGGTCACGAATTTACAATCACGCCTTATGAATCAGAGGGCAGGTTCCCCGAACCCTAAGGCAGGTGCGATGGATGGCTGCGATAGTCGGGCGCCACAGTTAGTATTGACTCATTCCTACATTTCACGCCTTTATAAATTATAAACCGTGAAATTTAACTGGTTGTTTATCCGCAACATAGTGGTAGTACTCATGAAACTATACAACTTTCCCTAAGGAACATAGGTTGAAATCTCAAAAAAAAAAGGACATAAACTTCAGTCACGCGTGACCGATCACTTTGCATGACAAGTTGAATTATAATTTTGACCCTATGCTTCGAAGGCAGACGTACTAGACTACCAACTAGGCTATCGGGCCGTATGCAATCAAAAACACATTGGTAAGTGCGGGGTTTTGAACTAGAGAACTTCCGAATGAAAAAGCTCAACACTAGTCAGACAGACACTAGCTTGGCTCTGCTTCTGAAAATTGTTTTTTTCTTGGGAATAAGGTATATAATATACAGATTTATTTTCGGGCGGTTAGGAATACTGCATTAGTACTATATGATCGATCATTTCAAGAACAATTTCGTCATGAGGAAAACCTAGCACTATGTACTTCTTTTCCAAGTAACTGCCAACAAACATTTAGTGATGAATGACAGTTTTTTCTGCAGTATGACACACGGATACTTGATACAATAAGTATTCGGATGTTACCTGCTTTTCAGTCTGCATTAGTGTGGTCTGTGACTCACCTTCCTATTCTACATAGTTTTGAATGGATCAGTTTTTGGCAATACCCGGTACCCGGTATCCACTTATTAATCACAACGTCCCGTCTATGTGTAGATATAGTCCGTCCGAATAAGCTTGAACGCGATTATACAAAGGAGAGATAATAAATTAAACGTATAGCTTCCCCATCTTTAACGTTTTGGTGGTAACGGTGGTAACGTTTTGGTATTCGTTGGGAATAGATTTTTTTATTTGAAATAACGTGGTACTCGTTAGGAATAGAAAATAAACTCGGAAATAAACTAATACCAAATGGTATTAGTTCGTGGGATTGGATGGGAATAGATCACTTTTACGTGAAATTATATTAGTCAACTTTGTAGCACAAGAAAAAATAAAAATAATATAAGCAACTAGTTCAGCTTATAGAATATTCGTATTGCTTTAGAATGTTAGTAAATGAGGCAAGATTTTACTTATGTTAATTAACAAACGCATAGCAGAAAATAATCCTGTATGTATACATAATACAATATATACAATGTTTTCGATTGATAACTAATGCAGTCTCGTATGAGAAGCATCTACTTGAATACGTTATCTATCACTAATTACATAACCTATTCAATGTTAATTATCGTACAGAACTATTTGCTTATCAGCAATGTGCGAATACTACGCATTTTCTTACTACGACGACCGGCTAATACAATTATCTCATTTACAAATTCATGAATGAACATCGTGGTTCGGTTCATGTTAAAATGTGTTACATTTATACCACTGTAAGTATGAAACGTTGTAAAATTAACTTTAAATTTTTGTCAAAAGAGAAGGATTGCCATAAACGTTAGAAGACTTATTAGGCTAATTAAAAATATGCGTGTTCTCAAAAATCTACATATAGAATACAAAGCAGGTATTATTTACAGAATTTCCTATATCTATAGGTAATTAATGAAGAATTAGTATTAATTTTAATAAGTAAATAGAAATAGATATTTCAGTTTCAGTTTGCGACTCGGTTATATACTAAATATAGATTTAAATTTTTATTTTATATTAGTTTCATATTATACCTACTTATATTGTAAATAAGACGCGATCGTCTCAGCCTAAAACATGGTAAATGAGAGTGTAGAATTGCCCTATATTCGTGTTTTCCCACGTATTTGGCCTTTCGACAAAAGTTTTGGCTCTCGGCAAAGCTCCAGAGTGTGTAGTGTAGAGTTATGCGCAAGAGTGAGCGCGGTGTATTTGCATCGCATTATAATAACGCATAACTGCGTCCCTTTCGTCTCTCTAGTTATGTGGAGAATGTAGAACCGGCTTAAAAAGCATGTGGCAAAAGCGTGCCAATAGTCTTGCATGATAAATCGCTTCGGACGTCACACGCGCATCCCTAGACATGATGTCAATGTTCACGTGATGTGCTTTTTCTCCCTTTCTTTTTAATTTTGCAACTGCAAAGAATAACATATACATGCAGTACTATATGTTTTAGTAAATCTAAATTTTACTACACATGTAGTTTTGGATGGATTTGGTGTGTCCCACAAAACCACTAACTGTGGTGATTTATCTAAAGAACATACAGCAGCATTCACCAGTATAATAGATTTTTGTTGTATGGATTAATCTAAAAGGACTGTTTTTCAATTTCAGGGAAATAACCTAAATCCTACGATGATGATCTTATAAGTAAATTAATCTGCGCTATGTTTGTTCCAGGAAAATATGTTCCATCTTCATCGTTAAACTAACTGTGTTTGCATAAGGGTTTTCTTGTAATCATCGCATAAAATAAACAAAGACTAGCTATAAGGAAAATTTGCAGTATGAAACACATGTATTTTTTTTTTCTGTTTAGCAACCGGTACTTTTCACATTGTTTTACTAGGTTTCCGCCGCGGCTCCGCCCGCGTTGGCAGTTTTCCCTTGGATCTTTGTGCCAATTTTAATCAAAATTGGTATAGTAGTTTCGGAGCCTATTCTTATTTTAGTATAGATATAGAGATGTATTTGTGTATGGTTGTAAATACTTTATGCCGGTTTCAATATTAGTGTATCCTATAACAGTCCACTGGTGGACTAAGGACTCTCCCTAGGTAGAGAAGTGTTGGTAGGTGGAATGGGGATCGCCGTTGTTACTGGAAGATAAAACAGGAGAACACTGATGCCTATTTCTTGGGTATATTCGTTTAGCCGCCACCAAAATGCCCCAGTTCGAGTTGGGTCTAATTCTAAGATGGGTTCACACGGCGAACAATAAAGAATAACGAAAAATTTTGTAGGTCTAGGCTGCGCCGTGACGTGACAAATACAATGTTAGTTCACAATTATTCGCATTCTTAATCTTTTGACGTATCAGTTGTTTTTAATTGACCTACGCTTGTGTCGAAAAGGTACGACCAGTTAAGCTTTACCTGACTTGCGGGAGAGCGGAAGGCTCTACCCCAGAGGACTCATATACCAACGCATCGTGGGGCGGCTCGACGGAACTTCGAACCTAGGCCTAGCGCGTTGATACGGAAAAACATCGTGAAGGAGACGACGCCTGAGGGGTCCGTCTCTGATTATAGTTTTGATTTTGATTTTGGCCGCGCCCCCGCCGACAGGTACGAGCATTTACGTACCTAATAGAATTTTTCCTTCCGACATCAGCAGAAGAAACGTGCTACCCGTTACCTGCATAGATGTTACTATGAAAACGTTCATGATAATTTGTACGGTGGCGAGTAGTACCGTAAAGTAACGTTATATACTTACTGGCTTTCCCCTCGCGGCTCCGCCATTAGGAATGAGGGATATTTCCGCGGTAAACAGTAGAGTAGCCAAGTATTATTCTGATGTATAAGCTAAATTATTGTAAAGTGTCAAGAAAATCCATTCAGTAGTTTTTGCGTGGAAAAGTAAACGTGGGCAGAGCGGAAAGCTAGTACAAGCATACAGTGTACGTTCAATGGGTCAGGTGCGCAGGAGTCTGCGCGGCGTCTGGCGCGGTGGCAGTGACAGTTGGTGACAATGACGGATGTCGCGCGGCGCTTGCGTCAGAATGTGAAAGCTGCTGCTGTTCTTAGAACCGTTAACGTTTTTGTCCAAGAGCAAATCTGATTGAGGAAAAGTTTTGATTTATAGTTCTTTTTCATAACTATTCAGTCTTCTAAAAATAATAAGAAGGAAAAATTTATATATTGATTGCTTTCAGAGATATTTGGGGGGATTGAAAGAAAGCTTACCTAAACAAATCAATCCGGTACCGAACTACAGAATAAATGATAGAATTAAGTACCTACAGAAGGCGCACTCTCGTGTTCAACTTGCACACTACGAGTTGAACTCACGTAGAGACGGTTCCGTATTCTACGAAGTTCTTCATCATCAGCTGAAACAACTGGACTGCTTTAGTAATTAACGCCGACATATGGACTAACAGACGCCCGAGTGATTCCTACAATACACAAAGGTTCTTTATTATAAGTTGAATAAGCACGGAACCTTAGAAAACGGGTAAAAATCGGCTCAGTAATTTTCTGTCCAGTTGCGAATCTGTCCACTTGCTACGGAAAGATTTCGGAGGCTATTCAATGTAAACGAGTTCGTTTGATATTATTATGATTGTTATCAAATCTTTCCTATTTATAATATTAGTATAAGTAGACTAGCTTTCCGCCTCGCGGCTCCTTCGCCAGTCTACTCTATTTCTGTACCAAGTTTCATCAAAACAAACAGATAGACAAAGTAACTTTCGCATATTTTATATTAGTAGAGATAAAGATAGAAAGGATTTAACTTCGTTGACGCAAGAATTAATGAGAAATGTTTGAGACAAACATGATAATCTAGTTTTATTATTGAAAAAACAACTTCAAAATAAGTATTGAAGCAGAAGTTATTTTTAACTGACCTTGTCTATTTTTAAACCGTCAAATTATCTGACATTTTCGTCAGTACCTATATGTTAATACTGACGAAAATGTCAAATAATTATGAGTTATTTATACAAGTTGCCTGTTGTTGCACTGTCTAGTGCCTTCATGTATGTAGATAACTGTTGGTGACGTAAAACAAATTGTTACCTTGAAATATTATGACAATACAAGCAACTTTAAATTTAATTTCTTTAGATTTATGGCTCAAAAAGTTTTGACTATAGCATTCAGTCGTAGTCATAACTACCCACGTTTTCTTTGTAAAATTTTAAAGAGGAAGTATTTGTCTCTTGAATGATTAATCACCGGATACTTCAGATGTAAAGCTAAAATGTGTCATTTACTGTTTTAGCTTTTTGATCAATAAAGCTTTTTATTAAGGCTTTGCCTGTGAGAAGAAAGCACAGAAGCATTTTTTTAGTTTGCTGAAAATAGCAAGCAAGGATCACTTTGTTTTTTCGGTTAGTTAATTGTTGGTGTTTATTTGTAAACAATTTATTGCACAACAAATAACACAGAGATGATAAACACACAGATTTGAACATTTTAAGATGTTCGCGGTTGTCTACTACACTAACTTTCATTTTGTAAGGGATTTGTTCCAATCAACCTATAATAGAAATAAATTACAACAATTAAGCATTTCAATATAAAAATAAATTACCCATTTCGTGATTTATTCATTACACCACATATAATATAGGAGTAATATGACGTCAATTTATGTAAACTTTTATTGACGTTATTCAAAACAGCTAAATAAATAAAATAACGTTAAGCAAAACTTCAATCACGTGGTTACATCATGATTGTAATGGTACAATCAACTTTTTCGTTACTAACGAACCAATTTCTCTTCGATACAATTTAGCGGGTATCTTTTACTTTAGGTTTAGAAGCAGGGTTGATAAACATGTACTTATTTGTTGTAAATATTATGTTTCCCGAGAGTTAAATGTTAAAAAATCTGTAGCAAAAGTTCTAATTCCAAATTAAGGTTCATTATTATTCTTGTAAAGTAACCCTGACAAACAAAAAACTGAAAAATTATGACATGTTGAGTCAAATTGGAAAATACGCATCGTTTTATCACCCAGCACTGTGTACGGTACAGGCATAATTGTCTTGTAATACTGCAGTTGGAAAAACAAATAAAATGCTGTAGGTATTAGTTTTTCCTCTGGGTTTTTCTTTAATAACTTTTAAAGCCCAGGCCTGCACTGTTTCTACGGGTAACATTGGTGACATTTTAATTAAGTTAATTATATGTTATGTGTTTTCAAACTGACCTACATAATATACAAAGAAATAAAAGTATGAAATAAATTGACTAAATTGCCTTAGTATTTTTGTTACTAATTACCTCTAATATAGTCTTAAGTATACTTGTTAATAACCACTCAGATCTATGGAATTTTGTTCTAAAATTTAAGTGTAATTTATTATTATTGTAAATATTGCCAGAAAACTGTATCTGGAGAATCGAAACTTGTAGTTATGTAAAATTCCTAATAAAAATTCATTCATTCATATGCGCGAAAAAAATACAAAAGAAAAGGGACGAATTTCTTAAATATTAAAATAAATAAATAAAAATGATTTTACATAATTGTGTTGTTATTTTTCCGGATCAATTATGTTTCTGAAGGAAAATAGATGAGCACACAATTGTGAGCTACTAACCACAACTAGATCCATGCGTAGTTCTTTTTCTGTGGTTTTGGGAAGCAGGATAAAAATAATAAATAATAAGAATGAAAATAATTATTACATAACTGCGGTCACTGCGGAATTAAATACCTAGGACTTTCCCAAATGTCACTATGATATAAGAACAGGGAAAATTGAAAATATTCTACTTATGCACAGTCCCGAAAATAATTGTGGAAAGTGAATCGAGAAAAACAATGGATGTTTCTTTTTTTACATGTTTCCGTATAAATTGCAGTTAAATTTTATACTTTGGCAGAAATTTGTAAGAAAATTATTCGAACAACAATTGATAAAAGAAATACTTATGGATGTATGTGTGTGTAATAATTATGTTCATAATAATTTACTATGCTTTTAAATCCAATCGTCAAAACCTTGGAGTAAAATTCGACTAACCCGAATTATTCGACTAACATGGACCACTGATTCACCTTTGTTCAGGGTGAGCTTGACCACCTCAGTACAGACAACTAAATGAGCCAAAACGAAGTGAAGTGGGGTTTAGTTTCTGAAGGTAAAAAAGTGTGAAAGGTTACTCGTAAAACTACCAGTCCATATAAAACCTTGCACGTGTACTGATGTAATTCATACTTCGTGGCGCATCGTTCCACGTGGGTTACGTCGACTCTACACCTGGCGCTAAATTTGAATACAATTTGACACATATTTCGTCATAGTTCCAAAGGTGCGCCGACTACCGCGCCACTCGGTGCGCAGGCGGCGCCGGCTACACGGAATTCCGTTACATACGTTACATACTTTATATGATTATGACGCTGCTCCTACCTGTGTAAATAGAGCCCTTGAAACAGATATTTTTATTTACTATAAATTTGTTGGCATCAAAATTAAGGATACTGTTTTTTTTTATTTCTTACCCGTCAGAAAAATATTGTTGTGAGAGAAACAATAGAAATAATGCATATTTTATGTTTAAATATATAACAATATAGAATATAGGCTGTATAATTAGGAATCTGTAGAAATGGTAATCGGAAAAATGGGATTCTGTTGAATTGAGAATCTGTAGATATGGGTCGAATTTTATGCTAAACGTGTGATTTATAAGCAATTTATTTTTGGCTGTTAGTCTATCTATAAAAACAAAAAAAACTAATAATTTTTTTTTTGTAATATAAAGTCACACCAGAGACCTTGAGGTCGTACGTCAATGTTACGATAAAAAAGCAAAATCTCGATCATTAGTAAGCATTTTTTTAGACTAATGTAATGACATAAGCGATGGCATCACGGATCTATCGGAAATTTGGGCGGCGCGAGCGGCGGCGGCGGCGGCGGCGTGCCGTTCCGGTCTACATTCTGAATTTCGGATCCGCGAGGCTGAGACGATGAATCATTAGTTTTTGGTACCTTTCGCCAACTAGATGGCCAAAGTTTAGACGACCTTGCCGCGCCGGATAAGTAGGCAGGTTACGTGCACGTGCTAAGGCATATACCTACTTTTCCCAAACGAGGTGACTGACGTAATGTCAATGTAATTTTTCACTTTTTTCGTGTGGATTGTAAGGTTATCGACCTTTCCACTGGTGTCAGAATTATTGAGCTACCTAAGGCCTTGTATAACCACAGAATAGGTACCAAATAGTAGTCCCTAGTAGTCGCCAGCATCTATAGATAGCATCTGAAACCAACGACTCTATGTGTCTTCCGATGCAGATTTTGTTTTCTCGGAAAATTAATTCTGCGATATCCTACCTAACCTTATATAAGGAGATGGTCTCTTTTAATTCCCATCTACGTTTGAATTATTGCGCCCTACGCTTGGCCTACTCTTCGGTTGCTATAGTTTGGCTATTGAAAGTAGTCAATGAAAAAAGGCGGCAAATTTGAAAAAAAAAATGAACATCGCATCGTAGCAACCCCGATTCTATGGATTTACCTAATTTGATACTTTTTTTTCTATGTAACTTTGTTGCCAGTACAATGTTTACCAATTTCATCGATTGTCTACTTTCAATTGCCAAACTCTATGTGCTACTAAAAGTAACTACGCATGTCAAACCTAATGAAATGATAATATACTTTTTTGCAGTATGTTTTTATTTATTCCCAAAAGTTGTTATATACTTAAGCTGACTGCGAGACGAAATCAGAAATTGGTATTTATTTTGTGAGTTCAGAATCTTTTGAAACATAATTTTAAATAATGCAGTTACTTATAGCACGGATTACCGTCAAAAGTTCAATAAACACTTACATACATAAGCATAGATATTATTATTTTTTATTGCATAACAACAGAACGACCTTCATACGAATTTTAAAATATCTTAATTATCTACAAGATAAGCTATCAGCTAGTAGGTAGTATAATGTGAACTACTTAGGTATACCTACTTTATCTCTCATTCAACTTCTCATCTCTCATTCACTAAGGGCTCTTACAGACGAGCGGCACTTGCCAAAGGCAGAAACAACTGCAGCCGTCGCCACCTGTTGACGGCTGCCGCCGACAAGTGGCGACGCTTGCAGTTTGGCATGCCTTGTCCGCCATTTTGTCAGTCGACTGCAAATAGGTCAAGAGTGCGCAAGCGTTGCAGGACTTGCAGGTCATCAAAATGAGCTCCAGTGACGAAATGAATATTGATTTGCTAATTGTGGCAGTAAAAAAAGGGCTTATAAGTTACAAGACTACAGTAACAAAATAATAAAAAACAGAGCATGGGCATCACAGCATAACAGTGTTTCTTCATCGAAACCCATTTTGCAACTGGCTCCTATGCCAGCTGACCACGACTGCTAAACGCGGCATGCCACAACGTCAAGCGTCGCCACTTGTAAGCGGCAGCCGTCAACGCGTCGGCGGCTGGCGCCGACGCGTCGACGGCAGCCGTCAACAGGTGGCGACGGCTGTAGTTGTGTCTGCCTTTGGCAAGTGCCGCTCGTCTGTAAGAGCCCTAAAGTTAGTGTGCTCAAGAATTTGATAGTAGATAAATTCAAATACAAATCTAGCGAATGTTACTTAGCTGTTCTATTGCATATTTTATTAATGTAACAAATACAGGGCTTTCTCGCTACATTGCTGTGCTCTTTTAGAGCGTCACACTACCACAGAATGGGTCACTACTACTGTCTGTACAATATTATTGTTAAGATCTTTATGTACCAATTGCGACTATCAATAAATTTTGAAATTTCAATAAATAATTAATTTTGGGTGTAGGGCAACAAAAACGCTTCGTAGACAGGCATATCAACTAGGCTGGAGCTGTCATATAATGTAATATTAGTTAAATTATTTAGGTTCTCCTTACATCGGCTTTAGTCTGTGGCATTGTCTAAAAAAACTAGGTCTTCTATTCCGACCACGTGACTTGTGATACAAACCTACGTCATTATGCTGTTCATCCTTGTTATTAACACGCATTCGATAAGGATGGTGATCAATGGATGGTGGAATAGAGACCTTGTTTTTTAGACCTTGGTCTGTGGTTTTAGTATTAGAGAAAGGTGGATCCGGTGAGGGCAGCGGAAAATCGCTGGATGTGGCAGGACAGAACCGGTCGACAGATAGATAGAGATAGATATTCTTCAGGGAGCCTTTCGCCTTTTAGTATGTCGTGTTGCTGAAATGATGATCAATCGGCACGTGTTACGCTATCAAATAGAAACGTTGCTCTATTCACGTCTCTCGTCTTACTTACATGACTCATTTGAGAACCTTGAGAAGTTGAGATACAGTTACCCGACGGTTGCTGGTAGTTGCTAAGTGGAGTTTCGTTTTTTCGTCATTCAGTTATCAGCAAACCAAACATGGACATTGGACGTGACGAGATAGGCGTAGCGCCAAGCCTTGACATGTGCCGACATGTCTTGTTTGGAGGAAAATAACCTGGTTTCTAGCAAGATATCTATTCTCTATTCATTTTTTATTGAAACATCTGAAGAACGAAAGTTCCATAAAAAAAACAAGAACTCATAGCGGAGTAAAAGTATCTATAGTGTATCTAGATTTCAGAGACAAGTTCAAGAGACATAATATTTCACTGTAGTGTTTATAGAAAGGTACAGATGAAAATGTGTTTCAAGAGAACAATTCAGAGTTTAATTTAAAGCCTGAAAGTGGCAGGAAGAGGTCTGGCTCTGCCTATTCCTCCGGGAAAGAGGCGTGACTGTTGTACGGGACTCGTATGTATTTTACGCCTTGTTTATTTATTCAGACATAAGTAAGATTTACGTTATTAGTTGTCAATCTTTCAGATGTTCGAAGAAAACTGTAAAACTGTATGAAAGCCTTAGCCCTCGTAGGTGGAGTAACCGCTACCCCTCTGTTTCCCGCTAACCCCTTCACATTATGATATGATACCACATTTATTTTCAATTCGTCGTTTCAAATCAAATCAAAAATATCAAATCTGTTCAAAGTAACTTCTACTCGGCCTTTCCCTTTATTTATTTTTAAAACAATAAAATTACATTTTAATGTCTGGTTGCCGTATATTTTAAATAGTTTACTAGAGGATATTCGGCGAGAAAAAAGGAAATCTAAGTTTATATCTGTTCTTAAAAAATATTTATTAGATACTCCTCCATAATATCTTTGCTTCTTTAAGGTAAGACCGCACTAGGCGTAACTGAACTGCAGCGGAACTGCGCGACACGACGCGTCAAAATATTCTTTGTATGAAATTATATGAGACAACACGCACTACGCGGCAACTGAACTGCACTGCAACTGAACTGCGCGGCAAAGTTGATCAACTGACCAAAAGTGTCGCGACGTCGCGACGTGTAGTTCCGTTGCCGCGCAGTGCGGTTTGACAAACTTCATTTTCATAGTCAGTCAGCTGGTTGGAAGCGCTATAATCAGTTAAAATGTCCATGGACGAGGAAAAATTAATTGTAATTGTGAGCCAATATCCGGAGATATATGGTTAGTTCTCCAAACGCTAGATTTGAGGTGGCAGGCTGGAGAACTAATCTTCAAAATATGAATTTTGCACAAAAATATTTTTTTCTTAAGAATTTGGACCCTAAGCTATCTAGGACAGTTTGAATTGTTTGTATAACTTTATTACAACTATGTTAAAAAAAATTACAAAGTTGCAAATCTTGATCGCCGTGGTGTGTCCGCATTGAACTTTGGTTAAAAAAAGGGCTTGTAACTTTTTTATGAAATACGCTATCAACTCCAATGCTTATTAATAAAATTATGAATATATTCATCTTGATAATAGTATGTAATAATGTACCGAGTTGTAAATAGTTTAACTTTTATAAACAAATGAATGAATGTCCGCCGGTTTTGGTTGATCGCTGTGGGACAGCACTAAATCACTCTCACAGCCCTAGTGCAACATTTTAGAAGCCATGCATCCCGCGTGGGGTTTGTCTCCTGTAGCATTCTAACTGCTGCGGGACACCAACTTGTGCGGCTGTGGTTTGTTTCGGAGATAATGAGGAAAATGTTTGATCGACGTGTCTTTGGTTTTCAAAAATTTTGATGAATGTGTCTTAATTTTCTCGTGCAATATTCAATTTTCAAATGCATTAATTAGCTAAATAGTAGAGAAATTGAGATTATTATTTGACATAAAAATAACTATTGTCTAAACTTTATACTTTTTTCAGAATCATTAAATTTGTAACTTTTTTTGATCGATACGGTGTTGATTGATATGGTCAAATAGCCCACGTCGATCAATATGTATTGAAAGTCTACAGCATTTGTAAGAGACTTAACTTAGATTTAAAGACACCTTTCAATGGGCTGATTATAAATCATAAATAAAGAATTGCTTCTATATATCTATCTATTTATATGGGGGACGTCTGCAAGTAGCGCAGATGGGTGATCAGATCATCTCTCAATATAAGGACTATTTAGCCCTATGTAGTAGGCTTCCCTTCCTATCTACACGTGTCACCTTCAAGAATGTGTCGCGTGGCCAGCTTCCCTGGGCCCCAATCGCAGGCACAGGAACCGGGGATGCGCAGACGAGTAAGTCACGGGTAGAGGTATTAGCTTAGTTCTTCTGCCGAGCCCCCGCCTCCAAGCCTGCCGCGCATATGAGGGATTTGGGAGCTTGCCCCACAGTTTTGTCACCTCTTCCGGGTTCGCAAAGACTAGTGGTTCTGCCTATACTCAGCATCATGGCACCACCTAGGTTTTACTACTACCCCAGTCCCCTTAAACCTACCGGTAGCCCTACAGAATCTTGAATATTTCCTAACGTCAGTTCTGCCAATTCATCCATTTCCATCCCGTCTGTGCCTAATATCTCCCATCTGGGCATCGAAAACATTGGACACTCAGTAAGGTCAGTTTCCTTTTCGTCACATTCTGAGCGTCCTGGCTCCATGATCCTCTTCATTGTGATTGTGAAGAGGTGTCTCTTCAGTGAACAGTGTCCGGTCACTATGCCTGTGATGGTTCTGACGTCTCGCTTGTTCTGTTGCACCAAGAGCCTTGTGGTCTTTTTATCCATTGCTTTAATGAAGAGTTTGGATTGTCGCATGCCTGTGGATGTTTTCCATTTGGTGATGGTTTCCTCCCTTATCTTTATGTCAATCACGCCTTTGGTAATTCTGTGTGGGATAGGTAGATATGGTTCTGGGCCTATGAAGGTTTTGTCCGCACCTTCCCAAGCTAGCTCATCCGCATTCTCGTTTCCACTTGTGCCCTGATGTCCCGGAACCCATGCGATGGCAACATTCAATTTTGTCGCTAGTAGGTTCAATTCGCTTTTGCATTCCTTGAGCAAGGCTGAAACAGTTTCCTGCTTGACGAATGCTCTGAGCGCTGCTTGACTGTTACCGTTACTGTAGATCAGCACGGTATCAATGTCCTTGTCGATTGTGTCTTCTATGGTGCGGGCGCGTTTCATGTTGGCAAAGATCTCCGCCTGGAATATGCTTGCATGTCTTTCCAGAGCTATAGTTGTCTTGAGGATCGGGCTGGGCTTCATTATGTATATGCCTGCTCCTGAGAGCTCCGTTGATTCTTTCCTTAAACCATCAGTGAACCACTCAATCGTGTTACCATGATGTTCCAGGTCCCGCGACGATCTGGGTCTTATGTGTACTATATATTTTTTGCCCAAGATTCTCTGTTTATTGATCAGGTCGTTGCTGGCCAAGGCCAGACCAAAACAACTTTCCTTTCTCTTGACTGTCATGTGTCCTGTATGTTTAATTGTTTGGTATTGTTGACCCAGAGTCCACATGACTTTATTCTGTGATATTTTTCTAAAGCTGTCTTCTTGGCCGCCAGGTCCAATGGATAGTCCCAGAATCATATCCAGTGCTGCGGTTGGAGTTGATTTTATGGCTTCCGTGGTCATTAGATCAGTTAGCCTTTGGATTTGTGTATTCCTTGTAGTTGTTACTGATCTTTGTTCTGTGCCACCATACAATGGCTCCTTAGAGCAATCTGGGGAGAATGATCGCTTCGTAGATCCAGTGACATACTCGCTGTTTTTGTCCCCAGGTTCTTCCAATTGCTCTGGTGCTTTGCATCAAGCTTATTATTGCACTTGCGTGCTGTAAGTTTATGTGAGAGTGAAAGACAGAATTGCTTTGTAGATACATTTAAAACGTTCCATTCAACAAAATGCTATTTTCGGCCACGTTGTTCGCAACAAAGTCTCCATGGAGCGACTCGTCCAGGGACAAGTGGAGGAGAAGAGGTCGTGCGGGCGCTCACCTATGCGTCGGACCAACCTCATTAGAGCTGCAACACAAAGCTCTACAGTCCAGAATTCCCGAGACGCCGTAAACCGTGACTAGTAGAGACGCATCGCAGGAGCTTCATTCGCCAACAAAAATGCTACATCGCTAACCACGACCACTCTGTCAAGACTTCAAGAGTGAACGACTAAGGAGGAGGAAATGCTATTTCTGATTCTTTATTTTCAATTTCATGGCAAATTGAAAAAACGACTTATATGCGACCAACCAATGTATAAATAGGTACTAAATTACATTTTATTTTCAGATCAATTCATAATTTTTTCAAAATGCCCCGAAAGAAGATATGGGACTACTAAACATGTTTTTCATTTCTCTCATAATGATGCAAGTAATAATTCTAAACTGAAATGACATGATATATTTTTGTTTAAATTAAACACAATAATTAGTTTTTTCCTTTATTATCATTTTTTGACCTCCAAATTAAAGTATATATTGATCGACGTGGCCCTAAAATTGATCACCGTGGACACAAAAATTTTGACCATCAATAACTTGTAAACCGTTTGAAAAAAATTGAGGCCAATAAAAAATATTGCTTACTTAAAAGCAATACTAACTATTTCTTGACAAAAAATTCAATAAATATTGGAAATAAAAAAGTACCATGTCGATCAACCGGAGAACCAAATTTTGAAGAACTAACCATATGACGTCCAGCATGAAAATTATATGAATACTTCCAGAAAAAAACAACTTTCATTTTGCTCAGAGCAGAGGTTGCCTAGATACTGAATATATTTTTGTAGCGCCGCTGCAGTTCAAGTGCGGTATACCCAAAAATGACGCGTCGTGTCGCGCAGTTCCGCTGCAGTTCAGTTACGCCTAGTGCGGTCTTACCTTTATGAAAGCTTTTTATAATAATAGTACTAAGAAAGAACTATGATAAAAATTTTTTTGAACGAACCTTTTTTTGAAAACATCGCTTTCCTAAAGAATGTGCAATTATTCTTTTAGGGAGCCTGTTGTATTTCCTAATGTTTATAGTCCTAAAGTCGATTATCCGAACATCATTTTCCTAATATTCGATCGTCCTAATGATCGATCATCCTAAATATTGATTATCCTACCGTAATACTTGTCCTAATATTCTTTAGTCCTAATATTAATGTCACTAAAGTTTGAAATTCCTAATATCGATCCTCCTCTCTTATATATCTAAAAAATCCTCGGTAGGTTGAATAGTAGGTGATAAAGATCTTATTATATCTCAGTTCACACGCCCAGTAGTAATTACCGTTATGTATGAGTTCTATTTTTTTCTCGTATATATTACCGTTCACATTTAACTTTAATTGTAACTAGCGACCCGCCCCGGCTCCGCACGGGAAAATAGTTATTGTGGGTTATCCTTAAGTATATTATGCATGAATTTTACATAAAAACCTTCCTCTTGAATCACTCTATCTATTAAAAAAAAACCGCATCAAAATCCGTTGCGTAGTTTTAAAGATTTAAGCGTACAAAGGGACATAGGGACAAAGAAAGCGACTTTATTTTATACTATGTAGTGATTGTCCTTTAATTGTTTTGAACACTTGATATTAGTTATTATTCGACATTATGAGCAACCAACCAAAATTTTAACAGCGAGACCTGCGAGCGATACTGACACGACTGACTGACACATTATTATTTTGTATTTTAGTAAACCATTTATTTCTTCCTACAATACAGTTTTATCTTTGTGGCTGGCCAAAATAACACCAAAAGTTGTCGTGTATAATTTGCTAACCTGTTTTTGCTAAGTTATTATTTTTTTATTTAGGACTATACATTTTAGTAATATAAAGGATTATAACTATGGACATTAGGGGTTACCATCATTAGGATAAAAAAAATAGGACTAGAATCATTAGGACAATCGATATTTAGGACTAAAATGCTAAGGAAAATAAAAAGTAGGATAACAAATTTTAGGGAATACAATAGAGAACCATTCTTTTATAACTTGGGATATTCGTAATATATTTCTGGTTTTCCTCTCATAGCAAGTTCCCCCGATCTTCCTTGCAAAGTTCCCACCGGCTGACATTTCCCCGTCTTTATGCAGTTAAACATAACCTGTTTAAGTGGCTTTATTGGTTCATTTACGCACATCGGAAACTAGTCTAGTAATTACACGAAGTACTTACCTAACACTCCCAGCCCAGTGACGTCTATAGTCTTGCAGGTGACTTGATTTAATTAAGAGGAACTATTATTTTATTACTAGGGATGTACTATACTAATATTGAAGGAAATATTTGATTGTTTGTTTGTTTCCATTGAATAGGCTCCGAAACTACTGAACCGATTTGAAACTGTGTACAGAGATAGAATAGACCTTGGGCGAAAATAATAGTAATTAGTATTTTATTTAGTTTTAAGGGTAGGTTCCTCCTCTAAAATATTGTGCTCTAATAAATTTACACCCTTGTATGTATATGAGCCTGTAATAGCCTGTAGTAATTACCGACGTAAAACTTGCTGAGGCGAAATTTTCTGATAGTAATTACACCCTGAAAATTCACTCTCGGACGGATAGAAAGATGGCAGGCGGGTGGGTTATTTGTTGGTTAGACAGGTGAATAGGTTTTTTTAGTGCGTTATCAACTCATTTGTTGCAGATAAAATATATCAAATAAACCCATATTGATGATTCATTAGGCTGAGGCCAGACGAGCGTAATTTTTGAGTTGTGCGTCGCAAATTGTCGGTCGCGCAATTTCTGTTTCATACTAAATACGAAACTCATTTTGAGTTGCCGTGTGAACGAAACAGGAGTTTTGTATAAACAGAAACAGAATGTAGCAGAAATTTCATGACCGAAAAAACAGGACTGAAAATCACAACTCAAAATATTATATTACGCTCGTCTGGCCTCAGCCTTATGATGCAAGTCGAGGGAATAATGTAAGTGGCTGCGTAATTTAACAAAAATATTAAACTTCAATTCCTTTTATTTTTACTGACTTTATTACTGCTATTCACTAGACTTTTGGGGGTAGCAGAAGGGAAATTTGGATTGAGGACTTACCGCCGCCGGCACGGAAAATACACGACTCCTTCTTAGCTTATTGCAGCTTCGGTGTTCAAATTACGCTTTATGTATGTAAAGCGTCATTGTGAATCTAAGTGGAGATACATATTATTCAGTAAGTTTGTCGAATTAACATGTATTAATAAAAAAATACTCTATAAAAATATTACTCTCCTAGCGTAGCAAGTGTAGCAGATGACTACGGCGTAGAAGATGCTACGATCTCTGTTGAATCACAGTAGGTATTGAATCTTTGTTTTTAAATCTAGTATGTACGTGTTTATACAATAAAAAATGTAAAATGCAAGTAAAGTAAACAATACTACATTATCACGGTGTGAGTAATATGTAAACAATATAAACGACACTCTTTTTATGACATACCATAATATACGGGGTGTAAGCTAGGTGTAAGCAAATATGTGATATTTATAATATATTCTCAAACACAAACATTGCATTATACAATTTCGTACAAAATCGTAATTTATGTAATGTAGGTAATGAATTGGGAATAAATATAATTTGATTTATACTCGCATACATAGCTGACAATCTGAGTGTCTGACATTTTTCGTATCTGACATAATATATGCGTGTAATTCTACTTGTGCACGTACTAACAAAATATGTTGATTTCCGTAATATACAGTCACTTACGTCCCGCATAAAAAGACTTACTTTAGGGGAAGCCCAAGTTGGAAATATGTGACGATAAGCAAGCATATTATGGTCTAATTAGCAATGAAGTCACATCACAATGTAAGGTCACATTCACAGGAATAACCTGCGTACGAGCAATACTATAAAGACGTTTAATGTACAGTAATCAGCACATGCGGCTGGACATATTGACCTTGAAAGCACCTGTATTCCGTAGCGTTAGGAGTCAATTTAGTAGTGCGAATGTCCAACTGCGTGTTTTGGCTTCTGTACGTACATGGAAGAACAGGAAAGTCATCATTGTCAAGGGCAAAACAGACGCGGATCAAAATACCTCAAACAACCAAAAATGAAGTTTATTAAATAATGTTAAACTTTGGGGGGTTTTCTAACGCACGGCTGAGTAATGCCAGCCCTACCGTATCAAATACCTATCCCGGACAATAGGAT
The DNA here is from genome assembly GCA_948473455.1 of Teleiodes luculella. Taxonomy (NCBI): domain Eukaryota; kingdom Metazoa; phylum Arthropoda; class Insecta; order Lepidoptera; family Gelechiidae; genus Teleiodes; species Teleiodes luculella. The sequence continues at coordinate 5,201,090 of OX419591.1, read as the reverse complement.
AAATAAATAGGTAATTGCATTTTAATTAGCAGTACCTACAGTGGAATAGAGAAAAATATCCAGGTCTGTGGTAGGTATAGTATAAGGCTAGTGCTGCTTCCTATCCAAGTTTATTCGATTCCCACCACTTACTTATGTATTTCGTTTATATTATGTAGTGTAGTTGCGTCTATTATACTTATAACGGGGTGTAAATACACATCTCTACCTAAGTTGTGTCGACGAATTATACGCATTGGGCCCGAAAAGATAATTTAAATTTGACTTAACTAAAAACATCAAATGGTTAAAAAATAAATTAATTGAACTCTTTGAACGGTTTGTCAGCAAGAAAGTTCACTATCGATAGGTTCGAAAGTCCGAACAAATATCCCTCCATCCCTAGCTAGCATCTTTGTAAAAATATATATTTGAGTTATAAAAAATATTATTTATTTAGTTCTGTTCTGTATTACCTATAGCATCAAATATGTCCACTTCTCCCAGTAGTCTCCAAACTTGAACATTATACACGATCCGTCGTCGTCGTTATACGAGTAACGTCATCGCGCACTTTGTGCTATAATAACGTCATCGCGCACTATATAATGATGTAAGAACCATGACGGTGCTTTAAATTTAAAATCTTGATATGTTTTTTTAGGTAGGTACTACGTGCTTCTATCTAACGGATATTTTGACGTCAATAACATATTTACACATTTTTTCTATGGTGTACCTATGTATGTGCCTAAAGTCGAATGCAGACCGTTGTAACTTTACATACCTACGTACGTAGTCAAACTTACAAGTACTATAGGTATATTTTGTACTTACACCAAGCAAGAAGGCCCAGAAGTAAGGTATAGTATAATAGTACCAAGCATAAGCACGTCATACTGATAAGTTTTTATAATCTTTTGGGCTTTCCCAAACTAAATATCATCGTTTTGAAATCTTAGGTATAGAATGGTATGTAGATGTATACAGATATATTTGACTGGACATACATAATATATTGAATACGGGTAAAAGGGAAGAGACAAGCTTTTCGTCTCAGGGATATATACACCGTGAAAATTAACTGGTTGTTTACCTACAGCACACCTACACAGTTAAAGTACTTAGTACTTATGAAACTGAACAACTTTTGTTAAGGAACATAGGTTAAAATCGCAAAACAAAAATCTCTTTTAATATCTATTGATCATGCTTATTGGTGTATTGAATAGCGTTGAGTACATAGATATCCTTGTGTACATATCCGTTAGTTTCTTTCACCGTTGATAATATTTTAAATTCATCTAAAAAAATAAATAAGTACTTATTGCTCTTAGGACTTTTTACATCGTTAGGGGTTTGAAAGCGGGTAATCATCAGGTCATTAGATCAGGGATCGACGGCTTTCGTACTCTCGATTATAACAATGTATAATTTATTATTTTTTACATAATATATACTATTTTTTTATCAGTGACCAAAGTCACCTTTTAAGCATACAAAATACTTGTGGACTTTGCTGTTCCAAAACGTTATTACAATTTAGCAAAACTATGTTACAGGATAATACTAAAAAAAAAAACTACTTATTATTTGTAAAGTATTAGTGTGATATGTCTGTGTGTGTGTGTGTGATCATCACTGTTTCTGTAAATTACGTCAAACAATACGATGCTAATAGACCGAATTACCTGAATCTGGACCAAAATAGAATCTTGAATCCGACATTCCGGTAAAAATAGTGGACTCCTTGAAAATACTGCATGAATCACTGGAACACACGTGAACACACCATTCAGCGTCCGCAGTACCGAGATCAAACACTGTCGTCATCATAACAGATTCCTTCTTGAGCTTGAGCTGAAAAAATTGAGTAAGCCACAGTTGCACACTTTTTAGTTAATCACTACATAGTATAAAATAAAGTCGCTTTCTCTGTCCCTATGTCCCTCCCTTTGTACGCTTAAATCTTTAAAACTACGCAACGGATTTCGATGCGGTTTTTTTTAATAGATAGAGTGATTCAAGAGGACGGTTTATATGTAGGTATAATACATGCATAATATACTGAAGGATAACCCACAATAACCATTTTCCCGTGCGGAGCCGGGGCGGGTCGCTAGTATAATAATAATATAATATGTGGGACATCTCACACACGGCCATCTGACCCCAAACTAGGCAAAACCTGTACTATGGGTGCCAGACAGCTGATATACATACATATATAAATATACAACAACCAGACACAGGGCAAACACAAGTGCTCAACACACGAATGTTTGCCCTGGGCGGGATTCGAACCCGCGACCCTGTGCTCAGTAGGCAGACGTACTACCAACTAGGCTACGGCTGCCGTCGTAGTTCTCGATAACTTTGGAACATCACCAGTCAGCGGAGTTCGAAAAATACTTTAATTTTTTCGTTCGGTTCGTAGTGTTGTAGTAAAAGAAAGAAAGAACAGCTATATCTTTTGCTCTCTTTTCAATTGACCTTATAATAATAATAATAATTACTTGGTTAGGCCCGTAAGTGTAAGTAGTTTTACCAGCTTCGTGCTGAGAATAAAGAAATTCGCAAAAATAATAATAAAAAAGTGAGTCTTTCTTAAATAATTTAAACTATTCAATCCCCCGAGTAAATACTTATATGTGTTCCTTCTGTAAATTGTTACTGTTCTTTTTACAACACATGGCAGCAACAACCTCCGTGGTCGAGAGGTCAAAAGCTCGTCTGACGTTATGGAGGTAAATATCACTTTGTGAGACTTTCCCTAGTTTAGTTAGGACATTGCAGGCTGAATCTCCTGATTGTCCGAAAAGAAAGATGATTCTGTGCTTCGGAAGGCACGTAAAGCCATTGGTCCCGGCCATGGTCTAAGAAAACAAGGTCTAACCGTTAGACCACGTGACTGACACAAGCCTACGTCATTTTGCGATGTTTATCCTTGTTTATTACACGCATTCGACAAGGATAAATAGGCAAAATGACGTAGAAATGACGTAGGCTCCTGTCAGTCACGTGGTCTAATGGTTAGACCTTGTTTTCTTAGACCATGGTCCCGGCTACTATCTACGGATACCTATGTACATACCTAGTCGTTATAGGAGCCATGTCGGAAGCCTAAGGCGGCTCAACGATTCCGACACCGGGGTTTCTGAAGTAGGTTAACTTCGAAATCTACTCGATAAGTACTACACATGGCGCCGCGGCGCCGCCGTCGGGGATTCTGTTCGATAGATAAAAATATGAGTTTCGTTTATTTGTTCAGCCGATGACGGTTGCGTGTCGTCGTTTAACGTGTTATGACGACGAGCACCATGTGACTACGTATTCGGTCCACATTGTGTAGGCAATGGTATTATGATAAGCCTTGTTCAGCTACGTCAAAATCAATTTAATTCGTCACTATCATAGTCTAGGAAAGAATTGTCGCTCTAGCTAGTTTTTGAGGTGAGAGGCAAACTTACTTATTACAAGTTGCTAAGAATGCTTTTGTTGGGTTTTGGCCATCGTTGAATACGAAAATCGCTATTAGCGGTTCGAAAGACTCCTTGTGTAAGGAATCAAACATGTGCGCCGAAAAAAAATTTTGTGGTATCAAATGAAAGGGCGTTATAAAAAGTAATATATTTTGTAATCATGAGTGATGATTACAAAATATATCATGTAACATGTTGCTATATCCGTAGAGTGGCTTTTTCCCACCTCCCTGCCAGTAATTGTATTATAAATAATATCTAAGCATGTAATTGATGTAAATTCTGTTGGCAACCATAATAAATGATATAAAAAAATATATCTACGATTCTAATATTACGGTTGCGTATTAGAAAATCAAAACTTCATCGAGCAAATTTTAAAAGAACAACAAATGAAATAACAAAATTTAAAAGACCCAATGTTCTAGTTATTAAAATTTTATAATCCAAATCTATGTGTCATCAAATGGACCACTGACCAAAAGTTGCTAGATAAAAATTTAAAGTGCCAGCCAAATCATTCCTAGTCAAATTTCATTATCGCGAATGATATTCTTCAGTGTTTTGTTTACCTTCCACAGTCTAATGTTAGTTTGCAATTATAAACGTTTACCTAGGTCCTAGGGCCTAGACTAAATTAGTTCACCAGGCGGGTGCGAGCGAAGCGAGCACGGGAGTTCAGGGCACCCCTACTTCGGATAGTATAGGTTCGAAGGGTATGGCAGAAGCGATGTGGGCGAGCGTAGCGAACCCAGATCGCTCGCCATACCCTTCGTGTTAGGTTACACATTAACCTAAACAAACCTAACCTTACCTAAACCCAGTTTAGCCTAGGCAAAACTAGTTTGCCCTAAAATTAGGTTTGACTGATAACATATAGGTAATAAGGCAATTTTAGTTTTCAAAACACACAAACACCATGGATTTTATTATAAATATGATGTAATAACCTTGGACGTTGTGTAAACTTATATATGGCTTTCTCTATTAGACAGGCGTTATCCGCTATTTAATTTATTAAAAAACGAAAATTATGTTTACTTCTTTCAGTGAAACCAGTTGATAATTAATAAATGAAACAAAAATCCTTTTACCTTTGAACGATTTTGCCTATAGTATGATAGATAATTTAAACGTTGATATTCTAGAATTTGGTCAGTTGAACTTTTGGCTTTTGGTCAAATGGCCATTGCTATTTTAAAATTTGTTCATTTGTTATTATTTTGAAATTTGCTCGATGAAGTTTTGATTTTCTAATACGTAACCAATATTAAAGAGGAAAGGTTTGTTTGTTTGTTTGTTTGCATCGAATAGGCTCCGAAACTACAGATCTAATTTCAAAAATTCTTTCACTGTTGAAAAGCTACATGATGTCTGAGTAACATCACTATCACTACATAGTATAAAATAAAGTCGCTTTCTCTGTCCCTATGTCCCTATGTCCCTATGTCCCTATGTCCCTATGTCCCTCCCTTTGTACGCTTAAATCTTTAAAACTACGCAACGGATTTTGATGCGGTTTTTTTTAATAGATAGAGTGATTCAAGAGGAAGGTTTATATGTATAATACATGCATAATATACTGAAGGATAACCCACAATAACCATTTTCCCGTGCGGAGCCGCGGCGGGTCGCTAGTAGGATATATTTTATTTTCAAAAAAATTTGGGATCCTTATTAAAACTTCAATAATGTAACCCAAGGTGTAAAAAAAATACCTAAAATATTCCTCCGAAACTACTGAACCGATTTTGATGAAACTTGGTACGAAGATAGAATAGACCTTGGGGACAGACATAGGTACTTTTTACTGCGGGAAAATACCTCATTCCCACGGGAAAGACTGCAAGCGCGGGCGGAACCATGTGGAACCGTGGGGCAGAAACTTGGTATCTGTCTGTAGAACAGATACCTGTACCAATCTGAGCTTGGGGTATAATAGAATAGACCTTAGAAAATAATATAGGCTACCATTTACAGCGGGAAAACTCTTTATTCCCACGGGAAAAATGGTAGCGCCGGTGGAAAGTTTTGATGAAACTTTGTATAGAGAGAGAACTGACCCTGGGGATGTATAAAGGATACCTTTAACCACGGGAAAATACTTCTTTCCCGCGGGAAAATAATACCTCATCCCCACTGGAAAATAGTAGCGCGAGCGGAAAATTTAGATGAAACTTAGTACAGGAATATAAAAGATTCTGGGGTGATAAAGACCTTTTACCGCGGGAAAATCCTTTATTCCCACGGGAAAAGTGGGCCAGAAGTGTTGATGAAACTTGATACAGAGATAGGATACACCTTTGGGGAAGGTAACAGCCTTTTACCGCGGGACAATAGCTTATTCCCACGGGAAAATGGTAGTTCGGGAGAGCATTTTTGGTGAAACTTGATACAGAGAAAAAAATATTTAGATTTTGGGATGAAATTTTTTTAGCTGTCACAAAATAAAACAACCTCCGGTATAGTTTATAGATGAATCTATACCTACCTATATAAAAAAATCAATAAAAAAAGTAAAATAAAAAACATGTGTCGTGGAGTTCCACGATGTCCCAAATATCACGAGATGCCAGGTCAGTAAATATCAATAGAGTAAAGACTAATTCTATTATCTATGGCATGCATATGTCAAACACAGTAACTAAATACCGCCACGGCAAGAAGTTAAATTGAAAGTTTATCATTGTTAAAAAGGATAATCTTGCTTAAGAGCCAGCCTCTTAAGCTACAGCTAAGTGTTTTTGGTTACCTAGTTATTCTAACTTAGTTGATAAATATAAAGTCATAGTAAATTAGTCCTATAGCAATTCACAAAGATTCTAAAACGTTGATGAATGTTTGACCGTCTTATATCTTAAATAATAATGTTGTTTGATTTGATATCACTTCATTTCATTACCGTATTCACTTTCCATAAGACGTTGGACTAATTGACAATGAAGGAGTGACTGGCGCGAGGCCACTGACTGATATGATGAATGATCGAAGTATGCCGGCAGTACTGTTTGGAGCTCCTGGGTAAGAGACCCACCTAAAGCACAGTGGGCGTAGGCCTAAGAGCGGCGGCTCAGCACGCACAGTGGGCGAAGGCCTAAGAGCGGCGGCTCAGCACGCACAGTGGGCGAAGGCCTAAGAGCGGCGGCTCAGCACGCACAGTGGGCGAAGGCCTAAGAGCGGCGGCTCAGCACGCACAGTAGGCGGAGGCCTAAGAGCGGCGGCTCAGCACGCACAGTGGGCGAAGGCCTAAGAGCGGCGGCTCAGCACGCACAGTGGGCGAAGGCCTAAGAGCGGCGGCTCAGCACGCACAGTGGGCGAAGGCCTAAGAGCGGCGGCTCAGCACGCACAGTGGGCGAAGGCCTAAGAGCGGCGGCTCAGCACGCACAGTGGGCGAAGGCCTAAGAGCGGCGGCTCAGCACGCATAGAGGGCGTAGGCCTAAGAGCGGCGGCTCAGCACGCATAGAGGGCGTAGGCCTAAGAGCGGCGGCTCAGCACGCATGGAGGGCGAAGGCCTAAGAGCGGCGGCTCAGCACGTATGACAGGCGGAGGCCTGAGAGCGGAGGCTCAAGGACATGACAATGACTATTACTTGGGGGGTGATGACGAGCGTTTGCTCAGGGGGACGAATGACAAGTGACAGCTCCAGAACATGCATGAGTGTTTACTCAGAGATATGACAACAAGTATTTGTTTAAAGAGTTGATGATAATGAGTACTACATTGTAAAGAGGTTAACGTGATATCAATCTATATAATTCTAAATGAGAAATCTTTATTATCACAATAGATATTCATTCATAACTTATAGACTGAGCTAGGATACCAAACCACTTAGTTCACACGAGTTCAGTGTGTATTAAATTTACAGGTGGTGGATAAGGAGTTGCAAAGAGGAGCCTTCAGTGACAGGATAGGAGAGACAACTTATTAACAAAGCGAAGCAGTAAATGAAACCAGGCAAGGAGGAACTGAAGGTGAGCTTCAATTCCTCATGTTATTCGCGAACTAACATCCCCATACATTGTGTGATATCTAGCCACAAACACACGCCCTATCACCCTTCGCGACATGGTGGAGTGAAGCTGAGATTTAATTAACAAATTGAGATTTGAAAGCAATAGATACTTGAAAATGTTTATGAAGAAGTTGTCTCTCCTGGTCACTAGATGGCGCTACTATGCACGTTTTGATATTATCACCTGAATTATTTCTTATAAAAATGTGAAATAAACAAAGATACCTGAAGTTGTAAAATTATTATTAAATCAAGAAACGTGTTTTTACCTATTTTAATAAGTAACGTATCTCATAGTTTTGAAGAAAACCTGTTCTCTCGAAAGGACGCACACAGCGTCAAACCGGAAGTGATATTTTGTGAGCCACGAAAGTTTTCCTATTTTAACTCAATATCTTACATATCTATTGACAGTACTTCATTTCTTTTGAATAAAATTAAATATTTCGAAATTAAAATACAGTATATATCGTGTGCGGAACTTTGCTTTAATAATAAGTATTTGGCAAAAAAGAATAGGAACATCCGGCCGGCATGGCGTCACTTCACTTTCTTTCGTGATTGAATTAGTGTTTGTTGTGAAAGGAAATACTTGAAAAAGGTGAGCCTTATGTTTAAATTATTTTATTTGAAACTACAGTATTAAACGACAAGTAGTAGAATTCAACTACCTATGTAGCAAAAACAATATTTCACAAACCAAAACCATACCGATGATGTCGAATGGCGTCGGCGTCACTCAAGTACTTGTTGTTGATTGGAAACTTATTCGCTGTAAAGTGATAGAAACCACGTCTAGTAGTAATAGACCATCTGTAAGTGAACTGGCATAACCCCTTTAGCTACCAAAGGACCATTCCAATTAGAATCTTATTGCAAAAACAAGTGAGCATCATCAGACATCAACGCCTTCTTATTTTAAAATTTACACCATACCGTACCTTGGAACAAGTATATTTCAGTGTTATTTGTTATAAACCAGATTCGTGATACTTAGTCGAATTTATTACAAAAGTTTTGTAGATTATTTGGTCCAAATGTATGTAGGTACCTATGTACAAGTGGTTGAGTGAAGTCCAGATCTTAAGAGAACTTTAGAGGTACATTTAAATCAACCTAAAACTAATTTCATGCCATAAAACCCTATCGAACAAAGAATAAAGTGCATACATTATTTCTCGAACAGGAAAACATTAATAAATCCAGTCACAAGGGACATACCCTGCTGGCTACCCAATCTTCATACAGAAGAAACCTAGAGGTATGTGATTTATGTATTACTTATCAACCTGGTGCAATCTACTACAAGTTTAATCAATTTGCATAGAAAGCTTACAGCGGGGAACAAAATTTTTCGTATGTTAATCCATTTAGTAAATGCAGACTATCTATAACTTACAGTTTGTTTGAAATTTAAGTTTAATTTCAGTCTATAAACAGAATAGATTTAAATATCCTATGATTTGTTTTTAAAACGAGCGGTAGCTGATTTACTTGTGTACAAAATTGTTGGTTGATGTGAAAATTGTTTAACAATATCTATGCACATGAAGCATAGGTACATTGCAATTAAATTTTATCCTCTTATTCAGACTTAGATAGACACTTTCATGTTCATGAAAGTTACATACATATTTGTATAGAATCAATTTACCAAATGAGAACATAGAATTGAAGTAGAAGTTTAATGTATTTATTTCATCTAGTTGAAAGAACAAGGGGTGAAATACATTGAAATTCTGCTATGCATTATCTAACTTTAAAATAAAATTTAATTTTCATAATTTAAGTATACAGGGTGAATTTTAAAATTTTCAGTATACACGGTGAATTTTAAAAAAGTTTAAAATTTTAAATATATGCGGTGATTACAGGTCATCTTACATTATGATGAGTATAGGTCCCTTTTAAAGGCCATACATTAAGGTGAAATTGGTAAAGTTAGTAAATATTTGTTTAAAAATTTACAAGTACTTAGTAAAATATTTCTGTGTTTGAGTTAAATTAATTTAGTCATGTAATGATAATACTAACGGAAATTATAAGATAATAAATGTGACTATTTTAAAATAAATAATAACATTGAAATTTATTTACAGTAAATAAAATTAAACCAGTTAAACTAAATTTCTTTAAAATATACATAATGAGTGTTATATATAAATAAATTACTTTAAAATTAATAAACTATAGCTGCGTAAATTCCAATTAAATTTTATATGACGATCATGAATTAACTTATCGAGATACAATAACAATAATAATTTAATGGTTTAAATAGCAATTAGATGATTTACCTGCTGTTAAGTAAAGGGATATCAATTACCCATAGCTACATTTATTACAGATTGGAAATTCTCACAAGTACGTTCAGCTACGAATAAAATGGACGAAATTCTACTGAGTAGACTCAAACTACTGATCGATGAAATTGACAAATTGTCATACTCTTCCCAATCTCTCCCTTACAACAATAATGAGGATCTAGCTAAGGCTGAGTTTTATAAGACGAAACTTAGTAGACTTCTAAAAAGATTAAGCGATGATCTTCTGAATTACTTCAGACTTGTTAGCAGTCCATCAGCCGATGAGATAAGTAGAATTTCAGAAATTCAATTAAAGGCTGAAGACAATTTAGCGCACATAGAAGCACAACTGAATAATAAGGCGAAAAATACTTCAGCAGCAGATACTTCATCTAGTAGACTACCTAAACTGAACTTACCGGAATTTGATGGTAGTATCCTGAATTGGCATCAATTTTGGGATCAATTTGAATCTAATATAGGGAATAGAAACCTATCATCCGTTGACAAGCTGCTCTATCTTAAAGCCTCACTTAAGGGTGATGCAAGGAAAGCTATAGATGGACTAGAAATAACTAATGCAAATTATGACATTGCAGTAACTACCTTAATAAACAGGTATGGGAAGACCAATCATATTATCGACGCGCATTATTCTGCTTTATACAGGGTAAAAGCTGCCCCTGAAGGAGATTTAAAAGAAGTAAGAAATACTTTAAATGAGATTGAAAGACATCTCAGGGTATTAAAGTCTTTAGGCGAAGATATAAACCATAATCATCTACGATTCCTGATTTTAGAGAAAATGCCTGCAGATATACTGTACGAAGTACGACTAAAAGCCAACACAGAATCTATTAATACAATACGACAACAACTCGAAATAATCATATCTGCTAGGGAAGATGCCCAAAGAATGACTGTAGACGATCCTAAATCGGAATATACTACACAAGTCTTACATACAAAGGCGTCAGTGAGAAGAACTGGTCAAAGCACAGGCCCTCACCATACCGAAACCCGTTATAAACCTAATCATACATTTACGCAAGCCTCTAAAGGGGAAAGAAAATTATACTCTTGGAAATACAGAAATAGTCAAGAAAAGAAGCCATCAGAAAAACGATTTGAAGGTGAAAGACAATCTTCGTCTCAAAACGACAAAAAACAACTCAAAAGAAAACCTGAGGAACACAGGTTCAATTTACAGAATATAAAGAGAAAAAGAATGCAATGTATATTTTGTCAAAATCCACATTACAGTGACCAATGCAAAAAATTTCCTACTATAATGGAAAGAAAAGGAAAACTTAAAGGGAGATGTTACTCTTGCCTTTCAGAAGGACATTCAAAAGCAAATTGTAAAAGAACTATTTCTTGTTTTCATTGCAATAAGAAGAACGAACATAATAGGGCTCTATGTCCTAAAATATTTTAATTAAAATCCGAAACTAGTACAGCAATGCATAGCCACACCAGAGAATCTCATAACTATGCGATTCTGTAGAGTCCCGTTCGGAGTCATTTCTAGCCCGTTCATCCTAAATGCTACAATAAAACAGCACCTATCTAAGTCGAATGAACAAAGTATTAGAGAACTCTCTGATGATATTTACGTCGACAACCTGATTACGGGAACACCAGATGAAGAAAGAGCTTTAAAATTATACGAAGAATCTACGGATACTTTTCGTCAGATTTCAATGAATCTGAGAGAATGGAACTCGAATTCGTGTGATTTTATGAATCAAATACCAGAAGAATCAAAAGGCAAAGAAAAAATAGTAAAGATATTAGGATTGGATTGGGATTTAGAAGAGGATACATTGAAATTGAGATTTAACATTAATACTCACATAAAAACAAAAAGAGAAGTTTTAAAGGTAATTGCTTCAATCTACGATCCATGTGGATACTCCGCACCATATACACTTTCTGCAAAATTATTTTTCCAAGAATTGTGGAAGCTGAAAATCAAATGGGACACACCTCTACCCCAAGAAATGATCGACGACTGGTCAAGTATTCATACAGAATTAAAAGATATATCTGATATAAAGTTACCTAGAAGATATTTAAAATCTTGTAATGCAGAACCATATCAAATACACTGTTTTACAGATGCATCATTAAAAGCGTACGCCGCAGTCGTATATATTTCAAACGGGAAAGAATTGCGCTACGTGATTGGTAAATCACGTTTAGTTCCTTTGAAGGACCAAGATCACCTAAAAATACCACGATTGGAACTATTAGGAGTGCTCATAGGAAGCAGACTTATTAAATTTGTTCTTTCATCCCTTAAAAGATCTATATCGTGTCAGACTCTCTGGACAGATAGCAAAATAGTTATAGATTGGTATAATTCAAACAAACTCCTAACACCCTTCGTTGCTAGGAGAATCGAATAAATAAAGAAAAACAAGGATTTAACAATTAGATATACACCATCAGAGCTAAACACCGCAGATGTAGCAACAAGACCATATAGCAACAAAGAAGAAAAGGACCGTTGGTTAAATGGACCTCAATTCCTATTGCAGACACAGGAAGTTTGGCCTTCATATTCTCCACCTATCTCTTCTCTTTTAGTCGGGGAGGATCTCTCGGAATCGAGAGAAACATCGAGAAAAAAGAGAGTAGTCGTGAATAATAACAAAGAAGAAACACGTAGAGAAGAGACGGTGAATCCAACTATAAGTAATATAGTAGAAAATAAAATGGAAAAATTGAAGGAAATACAAGCCGAACATTTTCCTGACGAACTTCATGGAACAGAAACAAATCTCAAAAGAAATTTAGGTTTATTTGTTGATATAGACGGACTTTTACGTTGTAAAGGTCGCCTGAAGAACACAAATTGGTCCTATGACAAACGGTATCCGGTACTCATACCGAAGAAGTGTGAGTTCACAGAAAATGTGATTAAAGAAACACATGAAAATAATTATCATGTAGGCGTAAATCATACTCTAAGCATAATCAGACAAACATTTTGGATCCCACAAGGCAAAAGTCAAGTACAAAGGATATTAAGGAAATGTCAACAGTGTGTTAAACATAATGGTGGTCCGTATAAGCTACCACCCACTCCAGCTCTTCCAGCGGAACGAGTGAATTACAGTTCACCATTTACATTCGTGGGAATAGACTACTTAGGACCCCTTTTCGTTAACAATGAGAATGCATCTAGTAAAAGGTGGATTTGTCTTTTCACCTGCCTTGCTGTAAGAGCGATACATCTTGAAGTCGTTCAAGACCTTACCGCTGAGGAGGGATTGTTAGCTTTGCGGAGAATGATATCTAACAGGGGAATTCCAACACTAATAACATCTGATAATGCTCTTTACTTTAAACTCATTTCCGAAGTACTCTCAAGTCAGTATTGTATCGACAAACAAATTAAATGGAGATTTATACCACAGTTAGCACCATGGTTTGGCGGTTTTTACGAAAGACTTGTTGGATTAGTTAAAAATTGTATGAAAAGAACTTTACAAAAACATCTACTAAAGGACACACAATTAGTAACTGTCGTTAAGGAAATAGAAGCTGTAATTAACTCCAGACCATTGACATGTGTTGACTCAGAAATTGATCACATCTTGAAACCCTCTGACTTTCTCACTATGGGAAATTGCATCACAATCGAGAATTCCGATAAAGACATTACACCAGTATATACCACAACCAAGACTGATCTGATTAAAGGTTGGAAGAGAGCTCTTAACATATTACAAGAATTTAAAGAAATGTTTCTTAATAGATACCTACCAAGTCTTCGAGAGAGATATAGAAACTCGCCCAAGGAACCGAGAGTGACCTCGAAGGTTAAGCCAGAGATAGGACATGTCGTACAAATCAAAGACGATAATAAAAATAGAGCAGGATGGAAAGTCGGTAAGATAACTTCCTTAATGAAAGGAGCCGATGGTTTAATAAGAGTAGCTAAAGTAATGGTCGGAAATAAAGAATTCATCAGGTCTATAGGGCAGTTATACCCTCTAGAAATGGATGACGAAGAATTAAATGTAAAGACTAACGACAAAGAGGTAAATTCGAACACTTCGGAGATTCTTGGCACAGAACCTATGGAGATAGTACTTGCTCCAAACTTTACGGATGAACAAAGCATACCCTCTAATCTTGAAGAAGCAAAGAAATCTGAAGGCAATTCAGATATCGGTGACATTGCAGGCGTCTCAGAGGAAACGTCTAGAAACATTCTTGATCCTGAAAGAGAGGAAGGAAATAACGGAGAAATAGAAATTCCTACAGATAGCCTTGAAGACTGTAGTGACAAATCTGAAAGTATAAATAAGGGAGAGTCGGGAGGTGGAAGAAACATGAGAACAGCGTCCATTAAAGCTAGAGAGAAGATAAGAGAGTGGACGCGAAATATATTAGACACATTGTAATCATTCTTCCGTCGTGGGGAGTGTCGTGGAGTTCCACGATGTCCCAAATATCACGAGATGCCAGGTCAGTAAATATCAATAGAGTAAAGACTAATTCTATTATCTATGGCATGCATATGTCAAACACAGTAACTAAATACCGCCACGGCAAGAAGTTAAATTGAAAGTTTATCATTGTTAAAAAGGATAATCTTGCTTAAGAGCCAGCCTCTTAAGCTACAGCTAAGTGTTTTTGGTTACCTAGTTATTCTAACTTAGTTGATAAATATAAAGTCATAGTAAATTAGTCCTATAGCAATTCACAAAGATTCTAAAACGTTGATGAATGTTTGACCGTCTTATATCTTAAATAATAATGTTGTTTGATTTGATATCACTTCATTTCATTACCGTATTCACTTTCCATAAGACGTTGGACTAATTGACAATGAAGGAGTGACTGGCGCGAGGCCACTGACTGATATGATGAATGATCGAAGTATGCCGGCAGTACTGTTTGGAGCTCCTGGGTAAGAGACCCACCTAAAGCACAGTGGGCGTAGGCCTAAGAGCGGCGGCTCAGCACGCACAGTGGGCGAAGGCCTAAGAGCGGCGGCTCAGCACGCACAGTGGGCGAAGGCCTAAGAGCGGCGGCTCAGCACGCACAGTGGGCGAAGGCCTAAGAGCGGCGGCTCAGCACGCACAGTAGGCGGAGGCCTAAGAGCGGCGGCTCAGCACGCACAGTGGGCGAAGGCCTAAGAGCGGCGGCTCAGCACGCACAGTGGGCGAAGGCCTAAGAGCGGCGGCTCAGCACGCACAGTGGGCGAAGGCCTAAGAGCGGCGGCTCAGCACGCACAGTGGGCGAAGGCCTAAGAGCGGCGGCTCAGCACGCACAGTGGGCGAAGGCCTAAGAGCGGCGGCTCAGCACGCATAGAGGGCGTAGGCCTAAGAGCGGCGGCTCAGCACGCATAGAGGGCGTAGGCCTAAGAGCGGCGGCTCAGCACGCATGGAGGGCGAAGGCCTAAGAGCGGCGGCTCAGCACGTATGACAGGCGGAGGCCTGAGAGCGGAGGCTCAAGGACATGACAATGACTATTACTTGGGGGGTGATGACGAGCGTTTGCTCAGGGGGACGAATGACAAGTGACAGCTCCAGAACATGCATGAGTGTTTACTCAGAGATATGACAACAAGTATTTGTTTAAAGAGTTGATGATAATGAGTACTACATTGTAAAGAGGTTAACGTGATATCAATCTATATAATTCTAAATGAGAAATCTTTATTATCACAATAGATATTCATTCATAACTTATAGACTGAGCTAGGATACCAAACCACTTAGTTCACACGAGTTCAGTGTGTATTAAATTTACAGGTGGTGGATAAGGAGTTGCAAAGAGGAGCCTTCAGTGACAGGATAGGAGAGACAACTTATTAACAAAGCGAAGCAGTAAATGAAACCAGGCAAGGAGGAACTGAAGGTGAGCTTCAATTCCTCATGTTATTCGCGAACTAACATCCCCATACATTGTGTGATATCTAGCCACAAACACACACCCATACACCCTTCGCGACAACATGATTTAATGGTCTAGTATATATACCTACCTACTTACTTACATTATAAGAAAGCAGCCAGTTTGCTTGCAAAATAAAATAAATAAATTGAGAGAAATAACTAGATAATCAAGAACAAAAAGCCTACTATCAAAAAATAGCAAAGCGCTTATAAGCACACGTAAGTTTCAGCACCGTGATAGTACCAGGAGCAGGAGCCTTCAGCGAACAAGATTCTTGAAAACTTTGAATTCGCCGCCCTTAGCGGGCTGGTTCCAAGTTCTTCGCTTCGTTGTCTGCGCTGACTTGACTTCGCCAGCCAACATAACACCAACAATGCAATACCAAAATAATATCCCCAATAATATGGATCTTATAATAAAACAACGCTTGGATGTATGAAATAGTTCTTTGCCTTTGCTTTAAAAAACAAGAACAACTTTTTTTTTTTATATAAATTTTTCTGGCCTGGATCCAAGTCCTTTCAGCCGTATCTGTAATCTGTGTTGCCATATACATAGAGACTAAAAACTACTGATTTATAAACCGATCATCGACCATTTTAGAATGATACACAACAATACATTTTTTTTACGAGTCAATTTACTTTTCGTTTGTTAGTTTTAATTTAAATAGTATTATTGTGATAATAATGACTCATCATAATACAATTTTTTGTATTTATTATAAAACCTGCCAATTTATTTAAAATATTTTTACACTGGCAATAAAAAAAATGAGTGCTTGCTTACACGTCAAATGATTTGTCGTAAGTTTCGGTAAAATGCATTTATTTAACAAGAAAGACTATTAATTCCGGCTAATTGTTGTTGTAATTTGAATAAAATAGAGTTAGAGATAATTTGGATGTAAAAGAAGACACCATAACCTTGTCTTAGTTGTAAAATTGATGTGTTAGTAGGCTAAGCTTATCACAGAAATGGGTAAGTGGTTTTGTCGTAATATTGTACTGAATTTTAAGTATTTTGTTAGTATTTGAAATTAATGTGTTTAATAACTTGTAGGTGGACTGTTTAGTTACTTTAGAGGGTTGCTAGGGGCGCGGGAAATGCGAATTTTGATCCTCGGTCTGGACGGTGCCGGGAAGACGACAATCTTGTACAAACTCCAAGTGGGCGAGGTGGTGACGACCATTCCAACTATCGGCTTCAACGTAGAACAAGTCACATATAAAAACCTCAAGTTCCAAGTGTGGGATCTCGGAGGGCAGACCAGTATTAGGTGAGTTACGACGGTTCAGAGGTTATGTGCATATTTTCCTGTTAAATCTGGGTTTTTCTTGAACCTACAATTTTGGTCAGAATTATGTAGTTTAGTTTAGTTTAGTACCAACATATTTTTATGTAGTTTTTAAATAAAAGTTATACCGAAATGGAAATTAATGTATTACCTTGCTAGTAGTTAAAATTAATCCACAAACAATGGGCACAATTCTTGTGTGGCCGCTTAAATCTCTAAATTTAAGTTCTTGGTATCTTTCATTCTTATGGGAAACAAAAAAGGATGGGAGATGAATGAATTTAATTTTGAATGAATGATATTATATAGACTATAATAATATTATGAAGAGGAATGTTTTGTATTATTGTGTGTTTGTTAAAATAAACTACAGAACTGATCTTAATGGAACTTGGTACAAATACAGAATAGACCTTGGGGAGTAACATAGGCTACCGTTTACTGCATGAAAAATCCTCACTTCCATGGGAAAAAATGTTTATGCAGGTAGAGCCACAGCTGAAGGCTTGTTTAAAATAAGCAGTACAAATGTTTAATCTTATCTTAATTTAAGTGGGATGTTTTTGCATGCCTGCTGAACTAGTGTTAACTACGTGTAAAATCGATGTTTTTATGTCTCTAAATTTAAGTTGACAATCACCTGTCCCTTTTCATCTTTATGAATGTGAAAGGGACATATTACAAGTTAGAGCGTAATATGTAGAATCACACCCAATATCCTAGTTAAATATCTCTGCCATGTAAACTCATGCCAAATATAATTGATATTTTTACTTGAGACTCATTATTTTGTTTTTGTCTAATAGTAGCCTTATAGTGCTTGCTTACGTTATTTATGGTTGGAACTATTATAGCTCCATGTTACATTGTTAATTGGCTATTTTTAAAAATGCCTATACTTCTTATCATGTTGGAAAACCTAAACTAATCAGAGTAACTACTTTATAATGTGTAACTATGCGCACCAAAATGAAATTATGATAAAATAAGTAGGTCTTGAATTTAATTTTACAGTTATTGAGGTCTGTAGCACAGAATATAATATAATAGTTCTAGAGTACATAAGATTTACTCTGCAAAATCGTTTGAATAAAAGCACAATGAAGATACTGAGGTCATACTGATACCGGGTAATATGTGATGAAACTTTATCAAATAAACTTCTTTCTAATTCCAGGCCATATTGGAGGTGTTACTACGGGAATACAGATGCAATAATATATGTGGTAGACTCAGCCGACAGAGATCGAATAGGAATTTCCAAAGATGAACTTGTGCATATGTTAAGAGTAAGTTGATTATGATTTTGTACAAATAAGGACCATTTGCTTTAAATTTAACAATTATCTAACTTTATGGTTGCTTAAAGGCTTATAGCACACCATAAACTCAACACCCACTCAAATCGTAGTATGGCATTGAAATGTAAGCTTTAAGTCGTGTTATTTAAGAGAAATTTCACATGTCAGTTAAAAGTGGAAGACGAGGCGTTGTTCACCTATTGGCTGGTGTTGGATTGGTGTACATAATGTGTAATGACCTTAACTTGTTCAGTCATATAAAATTTTTACTACAAGTAGATTAAGTATTAATTTAAGTCCAGTGCAAAAGGGAGTTAGTTTAGCGCATCAAGTGTTTCACATGTATACTGTATTATATGTATATTTATACATTCCAATTCTGATCTCCAGGAAGAAGAATTAGCAAATGCAATACTGGTGGTGCTAGCAAACAAGCAAGACATGGCTGGTTGTCTAACAGTGGCTGAAGTTCACCAGGCTCTGGGCTTGGATGCTCTACGTGACCGAACCTTCCAGATCTTCAAGACCTCAGCAGTCCGAGGAGAGGGGCTTGACCAAGCGATGGATTGGCTTTCCAACGCTCTGCAAGCCAGGAAATAATAATGAACGGTATGATCAACATTTTAGGCAATATCTCTGCTTGTTAATTTGTGCATTAATTACGATTTATTTTTGTACAAAACAGATGAATAGACTAAAAAATTATCTAAAAAGTTAATATAGACCAGAAAAAAAAACTTCGCCATCTTGCGGAACTTTAATAAAACTAATTTTATAATAGCGACGGAAACGCGAACTAATTTTATCTTTGAATCAGCTTGCAAATTTTTTTTTATGTTACATACATGTTTAAAGGTAATAAAATAACATCATCATTCACTTTTCACATTTAAAGTTCAAGACACTTTAAATGTGAAAAGTGAATGGCCCGAAAATAAAGGAAAGTGTAGTACGTTTATAGTCAAACTATGTTACTAAGTCCATGGAGAGTATTGTTTTGTTAGTTACATAATTTAATACCTCTACATTTTTTTGTACTTGAAATACTTTTAAATAAAAAATATATTTTATAATTTTCAGGGGCCACTAATGGAAGAAAGACAGAGACAATGGATAGTTTGATTGGCAAGTGTACATGTGCGAGGGAAATAACGATAGTCATCTATAGCGCCATTAGTTTAGTACTCAGCATCGCCGCCCGACACAGCTGGACTGTTTTGAAAAAAACTATAATCTGGAATTAAGTGGAGTCACTGCCAATTATATAAACAGTAAAGCAACAAGAATTAATCTATAGGAGCTTGCCTATTTTATTTTGTGGTGCATAATCTTATTCACTAATTGAATACCCCACATACCCAGGTTCAAAGTAAATGCTCCGCTTATTGTAACAAAGATTTTGCAATTCTTCTACTCCTAGCAATATCCCTTCTTCCATTATCTTTTAGATGAAAAGTACGGATAGTTTATGACCACTCAACGTGACGCCACTTAGTTCCTGTACCTAACTCCATTCCCTTCATAGTCAATTGACCTTGAAAATCCCTATATGCTGTCTCTTTAATGTACAGTAGTCAGCACATGCGGCTGGCCATGTTGACTTTAAGAGCGCCCGTATTGCGTAGCGGTAGGGGTGAATTTCCTAGTGCGAATGTCTAACCGCATGTGCTGGTACAAAGTGATAGAAGGTACCTACCTATTCAGTTCTATAATTCGGATCTAAATCAAAATGTATTTGAATTGCTTTTACAATTTATTATTAGTGATTGCTTTTTCGTTTTTTTCTTTATTCGTGCGTTTATTGAGCGTCGTAAGTAATAATTGCGTTTCGTTGCTACGTAAAAAAAAATTCAATCCGATTTTATATGTAACAAAATTGTGTTTATTTATTGTAATATTTTTATTGTTATAATTTTATTGTGTAATATATTGAATAAGAATGTCAAATTCTTCAGAAGTACATTACTTTTAAATTAATTTACATAGTAACGTTTCCACACACCCAAAATCAATCCCCTCCTCCCGCGTCGCACAATGCCCTTATTTCCGGGCGATTTATATGTTTGTACGCACGCAGCTGTCCCTTTCACACATGTAGAGGATATCAATATCTCCTTATCGTTTTATCGATTGTCCGGCGGCGATGCGTATTCTATATAACTTCTATTCTGTTCAGTAGACAAACGCGCGCCTGGCGATGAATGGTGTGAAGTTATTTTAGTAGACCAGTTTCTGTGAGACATCAATAACTAATTTATATTTCTAATATTGAACTCAAACAATAATGAAAGGTACTCTGCATAATTGCGTTTTCAAAAGGTTCTGATTAGAAAATGTGATGCTTTTTCACGAGCTATTAAATATTATTATTAATCTTGTGATTACAGCGTTTTTTCAAGCAATTCACTGTATGTAAGATTGTGTAAAGGTCTCTTTTTTTGTGTGGTGTAAGTAAACAAAAGAACAAAATGCAGAGCTTGGTGGAGCAGTGGGGATAAAACTAGAAAGTATCTTTCATTACTGTTATAGTCATAAACATAACTTTTTCAAGAAATGCAATCATATATTGAACTCAATAAACTGGCCTACTATTAATATAGGTAGATATATTTTGTATCAGTGACGTTCACCAAGCTAATTTATATTATTATTATATTGCGGTAAGAAGATTGTTCCAAATACATTATCATGTATTGATTTTTGTAGTTTTATTTTGAATAATAGGTGTACTATGGGCAAGCAGCGGGTTTAATAAGAATTCCGTTTCCTTCGGGATGGTTGTGCGGCGGTGCAGGGGGCGTGACGTGTTACGTAACAGAAAAGCCTACCCGACCGCTCCACTTCCGTAAAAAAAATTTGTCAACATTGGTTAAATTGAGAATGTGCAGAAGTAGGGTTTGCAATTCGAATATTCGAATATTCATTTTATTCGAATATCCGCCCCAATTTCAAATTCGAATAATTCATTTCATTTATCCGAATATTCGAATAGTATATAAAGTAATATAGGTACTAATGTTTTTTAAAATTATTTATTAGTAACATCCCTGCCGTGACTCTCGCACGTTGTCTCATTATTGTACATTGCCGCTGATGATAAAACTGACGGATTATGGCTCATTTTGCGAAAGAAAAGGCATCTATTTGCTAATATCTTCGCAGATTGGCTGCTGTATGCAAGATACCTCATAATATTATTCTTCTTTGCGACTTTGCTACGCCAGAGGTTTGCATCAAGCAGAGGAATGTACTCAAACTCCTTTGTGCCCTAGGCGTGAACAACGCCAACGGTCCTCCCTGATGGGGCAGGTGCCTAAGAGATACTGTGCACCCGAGTTGTATTTAGTATTGACACGCTTGCATCGCCTCTTTCTGTCATCTGGAGTGGTTTCTGTCTGAGTAATGGAAGCTTGCTAATGCCTCCATAATTTCTAAAGTTATGAAACGAGTAGGTACTGAACAAGAAGCTCCTAGCATACCTGGAGATAAACATTCTTCTTCGTGACCAGCAGTATGGTTTTCGCAAAGTCGTTTACTGGAAATTTCCACCTATGGAGCGCTGCCACCGAGAGACATAGCAAAGCCATATCTACTGCAAAAAAGCTTGGCTTCCTTTTTAATGTTCGGCGGTACATCACACCGGAACAGTTGCTCCATTGGTACCAAGCGGTAGTTCGATCTATATGGAATACTGCGGTCACCCTTGGGTAGTTCTGCCAAGTATCAGCTAAATGCATTAGACTCGGTGGATTGTACAGCCAAGATCGAGACGATATCTTGCTTATTGGCGACGATCAGCACGTAAAATCCAAGCTTCAAAGCATCGACGCATAGTTGCTAGCCTTTCGGTGTTTTACAAGGTGTATGTTCCCAGATCCTCTATAGTTTTACCTCCCATTTGGTTACCAGAGTACTACACCGCGCCATCTAGCAGAAATATCTATGATTATGATTTGAGTGGAGAGGAAAAGGGCACTAAATACCCAAAGACCACTATGACCCAAGGTGGATCTATTGTAGTCAGCCCTCGTAGGCTATATAGCCTCTTTTTGGCGGGATTTAGAGTTCGGGCTTCAGCTTGTGCGCTTCCAGCACTCGATTCTTTTTGTTGACGCGAGCATGACATCCACAGAGGATGTGAATGGGAGTTTCCTCTGCATCTGCACAGAATCTACAGTAAGGGTTTTTTGATAAAACCATTCTGTTCATTTGCTTGTTGAGTTCACAATGCCCAGTAAGGGCCCTAATGCGTATACAAATGCTCAACCGGTCGAGTCGAGTTTTAGTATCTCGGTTCTTGGGAGAAATATCTATGCACAAAACGCATTAATAAATAGTAAAACTAATTAAAATACTTGATTTTACATGAAAATAATTATACTAAAATAAAACAAAATCCCAGTCTAGTTACTCTTGTTTGTCTTGAATTAATATTGTTTTTATTTTTATTTTCAGTAAATGTTTAAAAAAATATTCGAATATCCGGATATTCGAATATTTAGCACTAGAAATATTCATTTTATTCGAATAGTGAAATCGAACGAATATTGCAAACCCTATGCAGAAGTCAGCATATGCGGTTGGACCATGGTTGGACATTCGCACTACGAAATTCCCTTTTACCACAACGGAATACGGGCGCTCTCAAGGTCATTATTTCCAGCTGCATGTCCTGGCTACTGTACGTGCGTCGTCCACTATCAACTGACATGCTGTAAAAATCACTCTTAATACTACGACATAAAGCTTACATTTCAATGTCATACTATGAGTCGAGTAGAATGCTAAAATAAACAATTTGGACATTGCAACATTGTCTGTTCTGGCGGAATTGTGAAGACGCAAAAGTCATAAACTAAGAAACAATTTACTTTTGACTGTACTGTGCAATGCTAACATCTTGAAAAATTTCCTTGGAGGATCTGCTTTTTACACTGAACACAAAAATACAAGTTTTGAAAAAAATTACCTTCTCTCTGTCTGTCTGTCTGTACACGCTTATCTCTGGAACTACGGATTTTAATGAAACTTTACATTAATATAGCTTATACATCAGAATAACACATAGGCTACTTTTTACCGCGGGAAAATATTAATTTCCCACTGGAAAACTTGTTAACGCGGGCGGAGCCGCGGGGCGGAAAGCTAGTTGTAAAATGAAATGCAAAGTATGGTACATCATCGATTTAATAAACATCAAAATACATGTTTAAATCATAATGTAACGGTATTGACGGTTTTTAAAATGTCTGTTTTACTTTTTTTTTATCACATTTTGGATCAGTTTTATCTTTAAATGTAGCAGTTTTACAGTTTCATCGATCGAACACTTACAATTGACTTTATCGTAGATATGTCGCCGATCATTTCGGGTCTGTTTTTATTTTGAACCATAAGCTCGCGTGCCTCCTTGGCGGCGGGGGCGGGATTGGCTTGGCAACGAAGAGTCTAACAATCAAACCGATCACTCCAACGACCAAAGACACGCCGGCCAGAAGAGTCACCCAGAACTTGACGATTTCGCAACAGCTCGTCTCTTGAGTTGTCTCCAAAATTGTAGTGCTTCTGCTGTCATTGTCTACAAAAGGAAAAATAAATTAACCCTGGACGCAGACGTTCAGGAATTCAGTTCACAGTTCACATCAAGCGAGCTACTCGGGCTAGGCGAGTTGTTTCAGGACGTGTGCGGCCGGGATAATACAGTACGAATATATCTATGACCGAGTTATATAAGACTTTTTTTTTTATTGACCTTTGTTTAAATCGAAAAAGTACGACGGAACAAGCTTCACCGGACTTGGTTATATATGACGTGATAAACGTTATAAATTAAAAACACCCTATTGAAAACCCACTTTTTGAAGTCGGTTGATGTCCTATTCTAGTCTAATTGGTCGATTCGGGCGAACACGGCCCATACATCAGATAATATGGTTCTTTTTCTATTAGAGGTTATCCTTGTGACGTATTTGTAGTAGGTAGTCGGTATCACGGCTGTCCAATGCGGAATCTATCCAAAATTAACCATGATGTCCAAAATTTTCAAATTATATTAATCTGTCCATTGCGAACTAAACGAATGAAACCACAAATAGGAATGTTAAGTAATAAATAAGTGTACCTACTTGACATCTGATTGTATTTTATTTTATTTAATATTTACGTAGTAAATATCTACGATTCAGCTACGCCGTAGCACATATCCACATAACTGTATTTTTAAAAACAATTTACCGATGTAAGAAGGGAAAAGTTATTTATATATCTGCATAAAGTCGGCGGAGCTTCAGTTATCTCTAGTGGCTGGCGCCAAGTGTTTATTACAAGAAACAATCACCTCATTTATGCTGCATCTATCGGTTCTGTGTTTTTTAATTTACCTGGGGATTTGAATTCGAGATTGATATCATAGACGCCACTGTATGACCTGTCTCGAGTAAGAGTGCGCACGATTACCAAGTTTATTTGCAGCCAAGACCGCAGCCTTTTTTTTTCTTTTTTTTTGAATTGACCTATGCTGAGTCGAAAAGGTACGACGGATCAAGCTTCACCGGACTTGCGGGGGAGCGGAAGACTACCCCAAAAAAAGAAGGAGACGACGCCTGAGGGGCTCCGTCTCTGATTTTCAATTTTGATTTTGATTCTGGCCGCGCCCCCGCCGGCAGGTGCGGGCGTTGTTACCTGAAGGGTATTCGCTACCAGAAGGGTATTCTGTCAGGTGTAATCTAAATTCTTTGGCTGCAGTTAAACTGCATCTGTGATTTCGTCGTCACGTTCATTCTAAACAGTGTGAAAGCAAATTAGACAATTGAAGCAGCTAAAAAATACCTTTGTTTTGCAAAGTTGTTTTTGCTGCCGATCTACGACCACAATGTTTAAGTATAAAAGGATACAACTTGGTAATCGGGCGCACTCTTACTTGAGTGAGACAAATCTTAATACAGACATCGATGTAACGCTTTGCTACGCCGTAGCTAAGTCGTAGCAATTTGCTACGTATCAAAATAATCTTGCTTTCCGAGACTAGGTACAAGTAATTTTAGTATTGGCACAGAAGAAAATAATAGTACTAACCCGTATCGGGAAGTTTTCCAGTAGCAAATTAAGAAAAAAATCCTTACAAAACGGCTCAAAAGATGGCACTAGTAAATAGTGAGGTGATAAATACAGACTATTGGATTATAAAAAAACATTCAAATTAATCAATTAATTGTCCTATATTAATTTTAGACAGAACCATGGTTCGATTTAAGCTCATAATAATTATAACGTTACACATGTGTAATAAAATAATATAAGTATACTAACATACTGATGTGGCTTAACTTTGAGTTCAAGCTCAACAAATCGAAGTGGATCTTGGCCTTATCAAAGATTTTGCTATAAGGCCCATTACATAGTATCATCAAAAGTAACATTGAATAAGCAGAAATAAAAGCGCGACACCAAAACAAATTATTTTCATCTTCATTAGAGAAAACGAGGGCGATATCTCGTTTTATCTTGATTACACCTTTTTTTGGTCTATTAAATTGATATAATTTCTGGACTTCATTGTCAGGCTAGACTACAACTGTTCATATTATAATTGTAGGTAGTTTTTACGATTTTTGTGTCGAGTTGCACTCCAGTATCTCCATGAAAAAATAATTCCTCTACAAGAACAGAAACAATTAAACTGAGAACTTATAAATTTATTCTTAAATAAAAATCAATTGCAATGAACATTAATTTACTCCGAATGCCACGATTCGCGATCATTTGAAGCATCTCTCTTTTTGTCTTCATTCAACTTCGGACAGGGTTGTTCGTAAAATCCAGAGGGGGTGCGAACCGAGTTCCTGGGTCTCTGGTAGGCGCAACAGCCAGGGTAGTAGATGTACCGGTACAGGAAGACAAAAAGACTGATGAAGAAGGTCACTGCTCCCAGGATAGGCACCAGCATCCTCCATTCGAAGCGGCTGCCATACGCTGCCACACACCACAATCCACAGGTTACTTTGGCACTGCTCTTAACACTTCACTTATTATAAGCATCACTAGTATCATTATACTAGAACTATTTCAAAGGATTTAACGCAGCATTTTTTCGACCACGGAAATTGGTAATATCCTGTCCATTCTTATAAGAATTTATATGGTAACAGAACACTATGTAGGTACCTACCTACTATTTTTAAATTTTGCGGTTTGGCAATTCTGATTAATATTTACAAATAGCATATTGTATCTATTATATTTTTCTTTTTAGCTTATCAATGAACTTTACTAATCAAACACGTGATACACTCATAAAATAAATTATCTACAAAGAAAACAAAATATTATGGTACTAAAATTTCATTTATTAAGACATAAAATGTCATTGCACATACATAATATGTAACAAGTCTGGATTACGGTAAAATTATAAAAATATGAATAAAGAATCTAGAAAATATAATTGTCAAAGTTAAATCTGGTTTTGATAATACAATAATCGTATAGGTAAGCAAAGTGAGGCCGATGTCTTTAAATTACTATATCTATTTACGTAATTCGGATTTTTTTCTCCTCTCTTTGTTTATGATAGGTTTGGTTTATGTTTTCTAAGTCCGACCGAGTTATTTCCATGTCCGACTGAGTTAATAACATCTCAGACTAAGTTATTAACATCGAAGGCCGAGTTATTAACATTTCCGAGCGAGTTATTCCTGTTTTTAACATCTCCCAGAGAGTTATTCCTATCTTCGACCGAGTTATCATCCATCCGAATCGAAATCTTTAAATTTTCTCCTCTCGGGGTTGATGATGGGACAGATCTTGAGTCTTCTTTTCTCAGCGTTGTCCATGCATTTCCAGATTAGGTAGGCGACGGAGAGGGCGAGCAGACCTCCGGCGATGTAGTGCCGCCACTTGTACAACCATTTCTTCATGTCAAACCCGTCTGCCACACACCACAATCCACACTTAGTACGGAACAACCCAAGTTCTCTTAACACTTCGGTAACACGGCTTGAGTTGAGATACATTATAGGTAAAAGCCTCTTAAAATTCCTTTTGTTCCCACTAGTTCCATTGAACAGTTTCATGAAGGGAGAATTAATAGCAAATATAAGGAAAAATGCGATTCTTCATAAATACCTACTTCTTCCAGTTAACCCTAGTAAGACTAGTTTTCAGATACAGTGTAGTAATTTCCCTTTGCACGACTAACGTCCAAAAAGACAATATCCAATCGTCCAACCATAAAAATGTCTAACCGTAATAAATTACCAGCATAAATTAGCCATTAGACGATTAAACGATATAAGAAAATATTTTAGAGTTGTCATCGATTTTGTATCACCTCAAACAAATATTACGGAATCACCTAAATATTTGAAAATTGTTAAAGTAAGTCATCAACAATCTCATCGTATTCCAAATATTTATCTTCCTCGTTAGTAGGTTCGTACCAGATAGTATTCGTTAAGATTTTTCCCCGATTAGCTAGCGTAATACTATTCGTATGATTCTTCAATTAGAAATAACATAGCTTAGCTTAGCTTATTTTTTGGCCTTATTTAAGTAGCAATCTGCAATAAAACACACTTTGTATCTATTACTTTTTTAATGTGGCAGTAAATTAAGGAAATACATGGAAATGTCAAGAAATCGTTCAATAGTGCAACAACAAATATTGTGGATAGAAAATAATAATTAAAAAAACATTGCCATTGTAATATTGCAAACAAACAGTAAAGAATACTACCAACCACTAGTGGAAGATACACCAAGGGAATGTTTTTCTTTCCGGAGGCCATTTCCATCGATTCCTATGTATCGTCATGCATCCTCGGTACAATCGCCAAGCGATGATCTGGTAGATGTATATGATGAAGGTGAACGCCAGCAGCGCGGCTCCGATTGTGGGCAGCCATGGCTTCAGATAATGCCACACCCTCGCTGCCACACCAAAATCCAATTTTACATTCTCGCCACGGTGCTAAAGCTCACTCCACTAACGTCACAAACAGGACACTAATATTACTGGCTGTTCAGAAACACATATCGCCGTTTTTAGTCGGTTATTTTGTAACGCAAAAATTTAATTCGAAGCTCAATAGTACTAAAATGTTCTATGATTTCCTATAGATAGATAATTTTTAAATGTTAGTAGGATTTAGGTAATTCAGTGTGAAATGACAGTTTAATGCAAAGACAGCAAAGTAAGACGATCCGTACACATGTGTAACGTGATTCTTATTTATTTTGATCTTTAAATCGAATGTGGACTGCTAGCTACAAATTCTTAGTACTATTTAACGACTTAAACTAGTACAGTCGATTCTCTAACATAAGGGGCTAGTAAAAAACGCTTGAAACTCAGTTCATTAGTTGTAAGATCGCACGGCTTGATAATATTATTATTACATATAATATAATTATTAAAAAACATAATTGAAAATAATTTAAAATTGCCTGTGAATAATTAAGCTATTTCGAGCAGTCCCTGGTATCTTCTTATGTTTGGGAACCGACCATATGAGTAAAAAGTAAAGGGGTGTAAAACTTACATCTTCGCTTGGGCGGAGGCGGCATGGTTGCATCAGTTTTCCATTACTTTTCTATTAACGTTAATGTTGCATAGTACTGTAGTTTTGTTGATTGGAAAATGACTGTAAATTATTTTAAAATTTTGATTTTCTGTAGATGATGTCCATTTTGCAATGGTTTGGCAATGGTATAAAATCAGCTGTCAATCATGTCACATGTATGTCATCTTTATTTTCAGAAGCAGGTTAGTTCGTCTATGAATGAAAAAACAGAATATTTTTAAAAAAAGGATAAATAAAAACATATTTTTTATATTCCACGTTCTCGATTATAATTGTTTTACGCAGAAGAAATAAGCTGGCTAATACTTATTTGTTTACTAGCTGTCTGCCCGCGGCTACGCCCTTGTTGTTTTCCGACTTTCCCGTAGGAATGAGATATTTTCCCGAGGTAAAAACTATTTAAGATGTTGACCGAGAATATAAGGTACCACCATGCAAAATTTTATTTAAATCGGTCTAACAGTTTCGGAGATTAGCCCGTAAAACAGATAAACAGAGAAAAAAAAATTGAAAAATATTTGGATATGTTCTACATCATTTCTTACATCCCCCTGACTCAGTTTTGAGCACTTTATCCTAGGTATAGATTTTCGACCTCCACAGTTTTATTATCTATATAACTAAAAAGTGGGTTTTTTAGCATAATAAATTATCAAGGAAGATTTTCACATAGCTCGGCCTACGACTATGAGTTCAGAGTTCGGTTTTACTACGTTTTGCTAGTTTTTGATGTAAGAAGGACTTTCGTACAGTACAATTTTAATCTTTACCAAATGGCTGACTAGTTAAATATGGCTCACAGTTATTTTTATCATATAAAACACGCTAGGTATTTTAATATTAAACTCAAACAGGAAGATCAGTCCCGTTTTTTTTTGTTTTTATTAGGTACCCAAGGACTGCTATTACCAGCGCATAGAAAACATACCACACAATTCTATATCACTCAGGTACTTCGCTGGCTCAAATACCTGAAGTTGATCCTGGCCTCCGGCAAAACAAGATAACGTCACTCACTCGTCATAAGCCTGTGCCATGGGGCGCCATTTCCCCATATAAATTTCGCGTCTTTTTCGATTAAAAAGTTGTATGTAATTTTTAAATCGATAACAAAAATATTTTTTATTTGTCGGGCTAGCCTCGAGGCTTGAACCTTAGGATTTTTTTTTGCAGGTCGAGGACATGCAGTTTACTTGTATTTTCTCTCTGGCACTCGTCAAGTGCGTCAAATCAAAGCCGTCAAAGCGTATTTTCTCAAATTCTCTAGTTAGCACATTTCCGTCAAACAAAGAAAATGATACTCTCTCAAGCAAATATAAATTAAAAAACAGGAAAAATGTAAACTGATCATCGCCAAACAAGAAAATATCCCAGTATGCCTAGCGACGACGACAATAAAAAGATCATTGGTCAGTAAGATTTTCTATCTTAAAATGTCAAAGTTTAGATGTTTGGATGTTTGTGAGTTTGTTACCCAATCACTCAACAACGTATGAACGGAATAGAAATGTTTAGCATGTAAATAGCTTATAACCTGGATTGAAGCATACGATACTTTTTATCCCGAAAAAACAATATGATGACCTTGTACGTCGACGCCGCGGGCAATAACTTAGTTTCCTATATTTACCGACAGTACCAAGCAGTAAATTTCTCTACGTACAAATGACCCCAAATCGCAAGGCACAAGGGGCCAACAATCGGGTTTTACATCAATCTGTATAGTTCAGACCAGCTCCAAAGTTCGAGGTCACAGGCCCCTCCGAACCTATCCCGTCTGAAATTTGAGTGCCTCTATATTTGTTGCGGGGTTTGATATCTGACACAAAAAAATACCTTGCCTAATAAGAAGCGATATTTGGGCAATAATGCCCTATTTTAATACTTTGCTCATGAAACATGCCATTTATCTGGCGATGGTCTGGCTGGGCTCTTCAAATAAGTACATAGCTTGAAGACTGTCTTGGATAAAATAAGTGTACTGCACTTCATAATGGGATACTAATTGTTTGCTCGGAGCATCTCTCATGTTGTTTTTTGAACTGACGACGTTGAAATCCGTTTAGTAGCTGTTAAGCGTGAAAGAAGTACAAGTAAACTCAAAAGCTTACTACCATCTTTATTCTCGGGTTAGCTATTCCTCCATAGCCGAGTGGTGAACCTCTCGCGCCTTTTTACGGAGGTTTCGTGTTTGAATCCTTTTAAAACAGCAGCACTTTGTGAAACTCAAACTCTCGAACTCTCTCTTCTCGCTATATCTGTCTTTCTGAGTTCAGTAAGAGCATTGCAGGCTGAATCACCTGATTGTCCCAAAAGCCGATTGATTCCATATTTCAGAAGATACATAGCGCCGCGCCTGCCGTGGCTCTCAGCTATTATCTACAGATACCTATTAGACGTTACACGAGCTAGGGCAGATGCCTCATGGTGGAACAATCTGACTCCAGGATTATAAAGTCGGTCGACGTCCTCACAACTAAACCTGACCTAATAACAAGGCTTTTCCTTAGTCCTAGGCATCTAGTTAGAAATTGTTAATTTTTTATTTATGTAGTAGTTTCTTTGGGAAAGTTGTACATGTCGCAGGGAAGTGTGGAAATCATGATATCTCGGTAGATGCCGAATTATCTTGTTTATTACGTCTTCTTACTAAAATAATCTAGTGATATGAAAAAATACCAAATCATCGTGAGTGATATCATATAAACGAAATCTAGTAAAATGTCAGAAAAGCGAATACCTACTGCCGAATACAAATCGAGCCATGCAGCTCTCTCGTTTGCTCTAGTACCTATACACGGCACTAGTGGGTAAAACCAATTTTAACAATGTCAATAAATAGTCAGTATATATGATTTTTTAATAGAGTTTGCGCTAAGCCACAGAAAACGACACATTATGAATAGTTTCGTATTCAAAATAAAGTAACCATTTATAAGCATATTATTGTTTATTTCGTAAAATAGTCCCTAAATTGCTCTGCTAATTTAAGACGTCTTCCAGCTGAACGTGAAAGCTGATGATGACGATGATGATCACGTTTTGGAGTAAATTGTGGTATTTAATAGCCTGCCCACTTCTATTTAGTTTTATCATTGCAGGAGCTGCTATATTATTATTAGGCGGCGGACTCCTTGCCTACTTTCTGTTCGGTGGTGGGAAAAAACCCGAGAAAAAGCAGGAAGAATGCTTCCCAGGCTGTAAAACTACTGTCAAAGCTTGTATTCGATCTTGTAAAAATTGCACAGATTGTAAAAGTTAGCGTACAATATACCACTGACATGGCAACTATGCCAATATATTTGAACGACGAAGAAATGTAGACGCATCGTCGTTGGAAGATATTTATCCATTGAGTAATTAGATGCGTTAAAACTAAAACGAACTTTTTATCCCGTCCAAGAACCAAAGACGGCAAAAAAGAAAGAATGACGCATCGTTGTATAACCAGTTACTCAAGAAGGACCCAACACGTTACGTTGTTGCCGAAAAACTAAATTTGACTGTGCTTAATTAAATTATATAGCAACATTAAAGTCATGGCGTACGAATACAATCTGATTTAAATAAAAACAAAGGGAAGGAGGCTCCAACTAGTAATAGAAATGTTTTGAGTTATTAAAACTAGAAATGAGGATGTTCTACAAATACGATTAACCGCTTTATTTTAGGTTAGAAATTGTAAGTAAATAATAATCACATCCTCATTTCTCATTTTATAACTGATTAGTTTACTTTATAAATTAAATTATTTTATTGTGAGTAGACTAACTTTTCGTTTTGAGAATGAACAAATTGTAGAAAATAGTTATAATTACTTTAATTAATTAATTTTCTGTTATGTGGTCTTATCTACTAAGTTTTCCGTACATGTTCCTCTACTAAATTGTCATGAAATAAATGTCATCAGCTGGGCTTTAATTAAACTTTTTTTTAGCTCTAAAGCTTAAACTATAAGAAAGCGGCTTAAATTTTTAAACTTACTTAATACCTAAATCAACTTTCCCCAAGAAACACACTATTGGACAAGGGTATAAAAAACGTATAAATAATTGTATTTTTTTTTCTTTTTCATCCTGGATAGCCTAGATGTCTTGGGAAAGGTTGGTTTACACCTAATAACAAAAATCAAATCAAATCTTTCGATTTTAATTCTTGTGCACCCGCTTCGAATTTCTCTATTTGCCTTGTGGTTGGCCGGTGGAGAATGCCGAATGGCAATGTAGGCCCGCCTATTGTATTGTGCAATGAAGTTTAATAAATAAATAAATAACTATAGTATATATTTTCCGTTCTTAACGGCTATGAGAAAGGCCCAAATTAGATAAATTAATTAATGGAATTATAGGTCTACCAAAAGTTAAAAAAAAGCCATTTTCATATGGAAACAAAAAAAAAACTGTCAACTGAAATTTTGAGGAATTGTTTTTGGTTTGACCTCCCTTTAAAAAGTGGTGAAAATGACGAAGAAACCTTGCTAGCGTCAATTTATTTTTTCCCTTTTTGCCATCAGATCCCGTTAGACCTATAAGCTGCTGATATATAGGTACATACAAATAGAAAAAGGCAAAAGCAAAACAAGTGCTCATCACGCGAATGTTTACCCTGGACGGGGCTCGAACCCGCCCTCTACATCGAAGGCAAGCGTACTACGACTAGGCTACCGGGCCGTCATTTTTCTTATCATTTCAGGGGTGGCACTCTTGATCGGTGCTGGCGTAATAGTTGCCTGGTATCTGAATGGGTTCCACACAAAATGTCGCGGGCGGCTGGTCAGGCCTCCTTATGGCAACTGCTGGACGAGATGCAAAGCTGGCGCCAACCCGCCAACTGTCGGCGAGCATTGCAAGATCAAAAAGGAATTTAATTGTTGATATTTAGATACGCTCCAAACGAAAAAGCTTTTTAGTAATATCATTTTATTAAAACTGTGCGATTTTTATTTATTTCTGTCATGTAGATATAGTAATGTAGAATGTGTATCTAACGGAAAGTGTACCTATCGGTAATCATTCATCGAATGCAGAAAAGGAATGGAAAGACCAAAGAGTATTTATTCTAGTGAAAAAAAATTATGTGGTATACAGGAGTGGTTAAAGGAGAACAGGAAGAATATGTGTGTACTTATCTATTAAGAACTGCTGAGTGGTTGAAAATGTGTCGTGTCTAATAGCCACTTCTTGAAATAACCACTTGCTAATTACCCTTTGCCATCCCCCTTGCTCTATAAATGCGATTCACTCCGTGGATTCACTCGTCAATGGTCTAGCGTTGCGTCGACGTCGTCGTCGTTGTTTGACTCGCTGGCGCTAGTGTGGGGGTCTCTTAAACCGAAGTGACGGTAAAATCACATCACACTAATATTATAGAGGCGAAAGTTTGTGAGTGTGTGTGCGAGTGTGTGTATGTTGTTACTTCTTCACGTCTAAACGGCTGAAGCGATTATTTGTGAAAATTTGGTATGGAGTTAGCCGACACCCTGGATTAACCCCTCTGCAGCAGAAGGACAGATACGCAAAATCCCGGAATAGCAAAATCCCAGATTAGCAGGAGGACAGATAAGCATAAAGACAGATAAATGTACAGTCGTGTTCATATAATATGTAACACATAAGCCACTTTTTACCGCGGGAAAAAACCTCGTTCCCACGGGAAAAATATATCGAATTTATATTATTTTGTAAGCACTAATTGATACAGATTTTGTTTCTATGGCTGGCGGTGGGAGCAAGTTCTTAGAAAATATGCTTGGCGGTTAAAAGGTTAAGGCGGGCGGAGCCGCGGGCTGGAAAGCTAGTACTTCTATAAGTAACGCCTTACTGCTAATCTATTATTAAAGAAATTAATGTAATGTCTCATTTAGGATGTCAATTTTACCTTGAAGGGTCTTGTGGACACTAGCTTTATGCTCCACGGCTCCGTCTCCGCTTTACTTATTTTCCTGTGGGAGTGAAATATTTTCTTGCGGTTAAAAGTAAAACTCCGTTTCCGTGGTGCTCTGTATCACTATTTAAACAGCCTTTCAGGTATGAAAGCGCAAAACGGATTAGACAGAGATAATTTCGCATTTATAATCGTATTAAAGAATAGGAAAGGATATGTATTCGTAATCACAAGCAAAGCATTTTATGAAGCTAAGTAGGATACAGAATAAGATTAGGATACAGAATAAGATTTAAATAAATTTGTGTAAGCAGTTACGAGTATAAGGACTTCTTACACTTGAAATATTATCATCAAATTAAAGCTAAGTATTGGTTTTATAACCCGCTTTATCCTTTAGGTTGTAGGCAAATAACTAGTTGCTGACAGGATTTCCTATTTAGGCATATAGCTAGATAAGGAAACGGTGGGCAGAGGTTTAATAAGTTGTTTTATTAGACACCTAAATTAATTCTAATGTAGACAAATCGCCACTAGTTCCTTTCAAATGTATTTCAAGTTACTTTAACTTATAGGATTTGTATTTGTTTGCTTATCCTAGTATATTATCATTTGTTATATAGTCAATAGCCTAATTACTAAACAATCAGAACAAACATGTATCTAGAGTAGAGTCGTCTATCATGGCGAGCTTCGATCATGAGTCTTACTTTATACACTGAAATTTTACTTTATGGACTGCAATTTTCGTTACTTGCTCCTACAATATAGTAATTAATTAGTTGGCCTGGTAAGTAAAGCAAGGGTGCCTGGGGGAAATTGCTACCCTTAGTACTAAGGCCGCCTAAACGTACAGTAAGCAGCACATGCGGCTGGACACTCGTACTACGAAACTCGCTTCTACTGCTACGGAATAAAGGCGCTCTCAAGGTCAATATGTCCAGCCGCATGTGCTGCTTACTGTACATTCTATTTGCAAAATAAGTATTAATGTTTGTACATATTACAATATAATTATTCTATAAACATACAACATTAAATACTATAAACTTTAGAGAATAAATATACATAGAGCACGCGCATCGCTCCGCTGCCTTTATGTCAAGCATAAGCAAATTTTGGCAGATTTTTTATGGGCGGTGAAATCAATAACATCTTTCTTTTTGGATTTGTTCCTCGAGTCATGTTTGCAACTTATCACTGCACATTTCAAAATGTTCTCCTATTAAATTTCTTATTTTCACCGGGAAAAATAATCAGCTCCGATAACCATTTAATACTAAACGAACGCGCTGAAGATATTCGGACTGTTCATATCCGTGCTTACAGTTCATACTCGATAGGCGTACTCTATCCCTCCCAGAAATTTTTCTATTTATACTCTAAGACTATAAACATTGAGTGTTCATTTTTTCAGAAATATACTTCAAAAATCATCGGTAATTGGTAAATCAAACAAAAAGGCGGGGCTAGAAAAGATCGTAGCGTGCAAGGGAAATATTTTTAAACTGGGCTAGCGGGAACTTTGCTGATAGTACAATAATAGTCTAGTTACAGAGTGTCAATGTATGGAATCAATAACCTATGGATGTTACCATCGTGTTTGCATGTTCATATTTTATCGTTCTTTACGATTTGCAACCACCCACGTGTCGCTTGTCCTTTGCCCAAAACTCAGTCAATATTGTGTACGCTGCGATGCGGTGTCCGGTAGCCAGCAGGTGCATTCCTCCGTCAGATCAGATCTTACCAAATTCATCTCTACCGCATCCTCATACGGTCCACCGCGACCCAGCCTGATACAAATATGTAGAGAACCCTCGAAGGCATGTACGAAATAGTGATAACTGCCGCGGAATGCAAATGGTGTAACAGCCAGTGAAGTAGTTAAATGTATGGTGTATTTGGGTGGAGTAAGGTCTGGATTTGGGTGGTGTGGGTGAAGTTTGGGAGCGGGGCGCGGGGCGGGATGCGGTCCGACTGGTTGCCGAGCGACGACCGCTTGCGGCGCGCGCGCAGCCGCCTGTACAATCCTATGGACAATATTTTAATTAAAATCCACGTGGTTCGCTTCCTTACTTTCTGTATCTTTCTATGACAATAATTAGTTTTTACCTTTATTTTCAGAATAGTAAATCCTGATTCACCTGCGTGTAGAGATTTTATGTCGACCAAACAAAGGTATGATATAACTTCGTTAAGTTTAACGTGGTGTATAAGGTCGATGACTTACCTCAAAAGCTTTGGTGTCTAAAATTGCTTGGTGTATCGTTTAAATCTTCAAATCAACATTAGGTAAGGAATTGTCTAATAAAGGTTTTAGTTCGAGTTTAAAATAGAATTATAATTAGTTTTTA
The DNA here is from genome assembly GCA_948473455.1 of Teleiodes luculella. Taxonomy (NCBI): domain Eukaryota; kingdom Metazoa; phylum Arthropoda; class Insecta; order Lepidoptera; family Gelechiidae; genus Teleiodes; species Teleiodes luculella. Next base: position 5,163,971 of record OX419591.1, on the reverse strand, counting down.
ATAATAACGTTACCTGAAAATTATACCTTTAAATTTATAAATTTATTTTAAAGGTATAATTTTAAGGTACTACCTGAGTATAATTTTAAACATGAAACCTATGTTTAAGTAATATACAATTAAGTATGTAAAATATACAAGTCATCTTGTCGAAACAATTGAACTCACAACATATATTTTTCTATTTATACTCTAAGACATATCTATATAGTAATAGTAAAACTGAAATACCTAGACGCGATACAGATTTTAGATATATTTAATGATTTGTTTAAAATTGCTAAGTACATTAAAAATTATGTATATAGGTACTCGTAGTTCTGTCAAATGTCCAAAAGGGCGGGTCAAGTCGCACTTGACTGTACAGGGCCCGGCACGAGTGTTGTAAAGAATTTCTAGGAGAGGCGGGCGCGGGCCGAGGCTGTGAGGCAGTGTACCCAGTGTACCCGCGCCTGCGCCCGAGTGCCGACTCCTGCGCGCCCAGCGCCCGCGCACCAACACGCGACCAACACGCGCCGACACAACAAAAGTAAAAGTTTCAGTGAGTGCCGTGAGGTGTTGTAGTGACGATATCTGTGGGATGGATGGCTAGGTTTGTATGCGCATTGTGCATTTACTTTTACCGTGGGAACTCGTCTGTGTATGCCGGCGAAGCGAAAGCTGGATCACGCGATGTGTGGGGATGATAATTGTAATTAGAAGATTGATAGCTTCTGTGCAGTTGCGCAAAGGCAGGTTGTTTCAAAAGCTCTGCTGGAAGTCGCGCGCAGGTCTGCAATCTGCAATCGCGTTACGACATAGCTTCTAGTGCTTACTTCGAGCTTTTAGTCGCGAACAGGGATTGTATTATATTGAATGATTGTAATATAATGTTATTGATTGTCTTTTAAAGATTTATGTGCAATTGCCCAATTTTTTACATCTACGTTTAAAAGACATAAATGGGAGTAAGCAGAGCTGAAATTGGATAGATGATTGATAATTTCTTAATTAAAAAGTAGAGTTTCAAGAGATACTTGTAATGATTGAAAGATTTAGAGTACCATTATAGATTACAATATAATCAATCATAACTACCTTACAGATTTTTTTCTATTTATACTCTAAGATAACTACTTATTGTATTTGATAGTTTGCTTAGGAGTTAGGAGTCCCAAGTGGGAGTCCAAACATTAAAATATCAAACTTAATACATAACTTCAAAAATACTATATGTATAAGATTTTTTAGATCAGTTCATGTATATTGTCAATATGCATTTTAAAAAATATTTGCTCGTGGTGCCTGATAAAAGCTGTATAACATGAAAGATAGTATTGTATGTGAAGTTCGGGAAGAAAATTTTGACGAATAAGGGATTCGAATCATGCCTCCCGAACCTACTAAAAACAAAACCAAAAACGATTATCTTGTTATTATTACACGTATGACATAAATTCATGGCACCGCTACATGACATCAACGCACCGGTTTTTCAAAGCGTTGGTTTGCTGAGTCCACCTTAGAGCTCCAACGTGTAATCAGGACCGGATTCCGTCGTCTCAGTCTGTTATCTTCAACCGCGTGTGGCTAAATAATGGCCATCCTCGTCAGTCACGCTACGATTATTTTTTTTCCTTATTAAGGAAACAGATTTTAACAATAATACAAAACGTCTATGAGACATAACTCTAACCTTACTAGTTTCCACCGACAAAATTAACAAATATCATTTATAAATCGAAACGAAAAATGAAAATCATTGTGCTTGGGCAGGGACTTGAACTCGCATCTCCTTGGCTTATTTTAACATATGTTGTTGTGACGGTATTACTAAGACACGTCTGAAAGCAATATTGAATGTTTATGAAGGTGATCAATCCCAAGAAATCGGGTGTTAGAATTTAACCTTTTAAAGTATTAGACATGGATACAGGATCTTGATCCTTCATAAAAATATCAACACGCCTAAAATGCCTATTTTGACTGGAGCAGGATCGTGGGCAGCGATTTTTTGCTTTTGGTCCACATTTAGTAAAAAACTGATGAAAAATTTAGTAAAAAAGATGGTCACTATGGAAAACTAGACACATCAAAGTTGAGACTTAGATCATAAGGATTGTGTTGTATAAATAAGTCGACGGACGACTACAATTTTTAAAGTTTTAAAGACCAAAGCTTTTTGTAGCAGAATAAACACCAAGATATACGTATAATTTACGTTAAAAAAATGAAGTTAATCTAAAACTATATTTTAGATTTACCTACTTAATTTTTTTATGAATTTCAGGATATTCTATAGAATCGGGTACCCTTTTCGACAGTCATCACACCATATTAAAATATGGAAGCGGGCTCCCATTATTACATGAATGTTTTAATAGGATTTTATTTGCGTGAAATGAAGTAGTCTTTGTATTGTTTTGTATTTGAACTTAACTAAGTGATGTAAATGTAAGGGTGTCATCGGTGGCCAAGTGGCTGGGCCATTGACTTCCATTCGGAAGTTTGCGGGTTCAATTAAGCTGCGTACTACTTCATATTATGTACGTTTATTCGACACTCTTACTACATAATAAATTTAAGGCCCGAGTAAATATTTACTCTGAACTTTAAAGTCGAAATGTTAATGTGCCTACATCGCAAAACTAGACATAAAACCTAGATACATTTTAAACAAAGTTAATAAAATCTATTTAGCTCGCGTTCAGCTGTAAAAGTATCGGTGTTAAATAATAAACACGGCTGCCCAGTCAGCTCAAAGTCGTAAAATAAGTTTATGGGAGTTAAGGCTGCGGTAAAGGTGTAAAGATGCTATATTAGGAAGAGCGCTATTACTAACGGCTTTCTTGAATGGCCTTTGCCTTGACGTGTAGTCTTTGAGCTGAAGTGTAGTTTTTGAGCTGAAACAATAACCTGAAAATGTAAAGGACTTATTCCAAATAAAATCTTACTAATTTTATAATTGCTTACTTTAAACAGAATATTGAATAACAAGACCACAACGGTTTGCATAATTTGCACTTATAAACGCGTAAATTTGTGAAGATGAATAGATGTATGGATGATTGTTGCTCTTTCACGCAAAAACCACTGCATGGATTTTAATGAAACTTCATAATATAACTTATATATTAGAATAACACATAGACTACCTTTTATCCCGAGAAAATCTTTCATCCCCACGGGAAAAACTATTAGCGCGGGCAAAGCCGCGGGGCTGAAAGCTGGTTAGTACATAATTTAGGGAATAAGCTTCAATCAACCAACAGGCCTATTTTAGTGATGCTCCACATTCTGCTGTCGATTCTCTTTAAATCGAAAAGACGATGACTTAATCTCATTTTGAATTGATAGGTACATTATTTAAAATAAGGGCACAGTTCTGTTGTCTTATAGGCGTAATTTAAAGTAAAGACAATATTCCTTACTCTATGTTTTTAAGTTGAATTTGTCGCACCCTAGACCACGACGAAGTTTTAAATCGATGTTTGAAATCTGTTCCCCTGTCCCATTTCGTTCTTAAAAGCGTGAAAAGGACGTATACACTGAAAAGGGCGTATAGATTAAGGCCATTGTCTCCCCCTTCTAATATCTGTGACGCAATCAGCACTGCGACGTAACTCCGACAGCTTCCTGTACCGTACCACTAGAGGCCTCGAGATAGAAGTGATTTAGCGACTTATCTCGTACTGAAACTCGCAAACTGGTTCTGAATAGAAAACATATTTAATTATGTAGTATTGTAACAATCTTCGAGCACTTTGGATGTGTTTTTTTCCAAATCATTTCGCAAATATGCCGCATGTCTATTCGTTCAACATAATTTCAAGTCGGAGAACTAAACTTAATGGCATATTTTAGGAAGTAAGGACTTCCTTAGGACCTAGTTTCAACATAATTTAAAGTCAAAGGACTGGTTGAATGGAAGAGACCTAAGAAAAAAAATAGAACGTATTCTTTTAATAACGCAAAACCTGTCGGATGAACTGAATTCATGGAACGAATGTAACTGACTGAACTAAGTGATGTAAATATCCTAAAGTTAAATAAATACTTTTAATTTTGAACTTTAATCAACTTTTGTTTTGCAAGCTTTTTGAAATTGCATTTTTTTGGGGTAGAGACCTTTTATATCTTGACCTTGACCCCCGACACCCTGATCAACCAGCTGATAATTTTTCATGAAAAGTAAAAGAAAATACAATTTCAGAAAACTTGCAGAACAAAAGTTGTTCAGTTTCATGAGTTGAGTTATCACCCGAAAGGTTTCGCGTTATTTAATTAATATTCGGATATAGCTATATCTATAAGCTTATAAACCGTTATTTTATTTGATAAAAGCTTGCGGGAGCATGAGTACCTACAACATACCGAGCGACGTAAAAAACAACGATATCAATAAATCAACTGGTATCTTTCTAGTCGCAAATTTCAACTCTTTATGATTTACATTTTAAGGATATTTAATACAATCCAAGAGAGCTTTTACGGTATTTGAAGTGGTCACGAAGAAGCTCTTGCTTAATCGACTGATGAATATAGAATGACCTTTATAAAGCCTTTATACAACCAGTTTTAAAGCACGCTGATGTGATCATGACACTTTTAATGCAGTTATAGTGTCTTTGGTTACTTACTATACGATTAACAGTAACTAAATATGGAGAATAGTATAGGTAGGTACCTTAGAGAGAATAAATATACATAATAAATATAATATCCCTCCCAGAAATTTTTCTATTTATACTCTAAGGTAGGTACATAATAATGACGTGATTAAAACGGGATAAGTTTGGTATGAGTTAATCTTACAAGAAAGATTTACTAGATTACTGTTTATTCAGAACGATTAATTAGAAATTCAAGATCATAGTACATATTTTAAGCATATCGATATTAATTCAAAATCACGGACATCAAATTGTTTAGCTAACTACATATTATATCAAAACGGCTGCACTAAATTGTGATGTATTCATTTTTGTTAGGTCCCTCCTCCTCGCGTCGATATCCTCCTTACTGAGGGTCGTAATCAAATTATCGCGGACATTCTTATTAAAGCGCCATCTGTGCCTGTCTTTGGCGATGTGGAGTGCCTCATGAACCTTTGCGTTGAGGGTTGACCTGATCTCATCAGACCATCTTAACGGGCTGCGACTTCTAGGACGTTTACCGGCTACTATCCCCGTAACCATCAGCCGCTTGAAACAATGACATTCTTTCCTGGCTATATGATCAAATTATTCAAGGACTCTACAGCGGCAGATAATAATAATTGTTAGTTACCTAACCTAATAGGTGGATGCTATTTGATTGCTACGAAATACTTAAGACACATCCACCGGGTGGATGGAAAGCTAAGTATTTTAATATTAAACCATAGAAAAAAAATAAAGCGGCAATCTTAGGAATTCCGTAACAATCAAATAACATTATCCCTATCTTACTTCCATTTATAAATACGATTATTACCCTCTTTGCGGTATCGGGGAAGCATAAAATAGAGGAAGCAAAGTCTGTACATGTGGGCAAAGTTATGCGAGGCACGCGGCTATCCTCGGCCACGAATAAATCCCCCATCGGCCATTTTTTGTCCCTTTTTGGATACCATTGTGTCAGGTATACGGAGGGAGGCCACGCTGCGCGAATAATTAGGACTGTCCGGTGACTCTGACCCTGTAACGTGATATTTTTATGTAACTGTTTATTTACGTACTATTGGTTTTTATTTTAATTTTGTTTATCTAAACACCTACTTCTTACTACTTCATCTTCTTCCATGTTATATTGAAATAACATTTGAAAGTTTTTCGTACACAAAAAACACTTGAACTAACGCGGTTGTATTGTTATTAGCTAAAATACATTATGTGAGATACAGAGGCTACCGATTTTCTAATTATTCGTATAAACAAAACAAAAACAAAACCTGCGGACTGGTAACCTCGGGTACCCTGAATAACACATCGTGTAGGATTCATTTGTGCAATGTTACATCGTCCTTTCTTTAAAGTCCCCTAATGATAATTTGGAATTGACAATTTTTACATGATTCGCAAATGAGTTCACATATTAGTAATCTCTTCTTTGATCTAATGTATATAATTAATTTTGGCATCAATCACGTAGGTAAATATTAATCTCAAATAATCGTTCCAAAATCAAAGATTAGTTGTTCAGGTTCTCACAAAGGCTTGCATCATCATGAATAACATTAATTATAAAAAATTAAAAACCGCTTCCACAAAACCGTTACTTGATCCTTTCAACAACTAGAAAAGAGCTGATAATCTTCCAATGGCTGAAGATATTTTCTTAGATCATAGCTAGAACACTCTCGATTGTAACACCTTGCTAACAAAAAAAAACTAGATTAAAATCAGCGTATCCGTTCAGGAGCTACGATGCCACAGACAGACAGACACACACGTCAAACTTTAAACACCCCTCTTTTATGTCGGGGGTTAAAAACTAAATTAGGTTTATGTTGCACAGAATGAAATTCCTACTAGAATTTTTTTAGTTTTTCAATGGGTAATATTATAAATGCTGTAGAAAATAATAAATAGAGAAAACATCATGGCCACCATATTAAAGCCATCTGCTCTCAGGATTTAGTTAATTGATTCCGAATGTTATTGATCCGATGAAGATAGTCTGTTCGATCATACCCTTAATGGGTTTTAAAGGATTTGATTTCTGTATCGATAATTTTTTGTTTTATTTTATAAAAATGGACTATAACTTTGAAACAAATTAGGGACATTCTTTACAGAAGATGTTTCTTATAATTCATTATTAAACAATTTTACCTCTTTTTATCTACAAATCTACGCAAACCGATTATTTGTTTTCGCTTATTCCTTAATTTAAGTAATAAAGATTTTGCTTTCAATAAAATTCTACCTATATAATAAAATTATAGAAGTCGAAAATCTGTACATAGAAAAAAATGCAAAAAAACAGGGGGATGTAAGAAGCGATAATATAGAACATTCCCAGCTTTTTTTCAATTTTTTTGTTTCTCTTTTTGTCTGTTTGTACGGGCTAATCTACGAGACTGTTGTTGGACCGATTTTAATGAAATTTTGCATAGTGGTACCTTTATCCCCGATCAACATCTTAGATAGTTTTAATCGCAGAAAATTAAAGAGCTCCCGCTACGGAAAGACCGAAAAACAACGCGGGCGTAGCCGCGGGCAGAAATCTAGTAATGTAATAAAAGGTAATATAATTTGTAATTTTAAATTTTGGTACGTGTATAAAAACTAAGATAATAATATGTTTTTCTAATAATATAACCTAAGGGAGGTACTTACTGGGGGGCGATTGCGAACCGTTCAACGACACGGCCGTGTCGTTGTCAGGAGGAAATCCCTCTGAGGGACGAAGAGGAGCTGAAAGAGGGTCCAAAGAGGGTCATAGAAGAGCACCGAAGATAGCAATGAGAGTGAAAACATAGACAATCTCATTTACCTCGCTGTTTTTTCTTGCTCCATAGACGTAAACTTATTGTCAATCGACAAAAAATATAAAAATATCGTATTGAAGCAATAATTGATGGAATGATTGAATTATTAGACAAACCATACTGCTCTATCCCTTGAAAGTGTATTATAAAGTATATTTATAATGTATTGAGGAAGTGAGGAAGATTTTCCGCAGTTGTTTAATACCTGGCAAATTATCAGTAGGTACTCAATAAGCATGGGGCACCTTTCAGAATAATGTACTTTCTTTTTAAATCACTCCTAACTTTTTTGAAATCAGATATAATATGCTTTTATAGCAAATTTTATGTGTATAGGTTGGTACTAATAAATAATGATTCCTTTTCTATTCCTTGAAATTATATTTGTAATGCATTGTATCCCAAGACATTGTTTCCCTATTCCCGAGTTCATCAAAGGGTACACGTGCTAAAAAAGGAACCGTGCTGCCCATACCTGGCATGGTAGCAGTTCTCAATAAGCAATATATTTTCCTTTTAATATATTTAAAGTACACCACATAATGTACTTTCTTTTTAAATCAACCCTAAGATTTGTGAATTCTGATAAAATATGATTTTCTAGTAAATTTTATGTGTATAGATAGGTACTAATCAATTATGATCTATTTAAGCAATCTGACCACAACCGACCAAGGGAATAACTTCAATATCTTTATACATGTAAAATAAAGGTATAGATAATTGCCTTTGTTCGCAAAAGGACTGATACTCAAAAAGACACGATTCTCATAGACCCGACCCTAGTAGGTTTCTTATTTCTTTGATCAGGCTTTACATACCTTTACATACTAAATCAGATTAAGAAAAAAACAAGAACAGGTGTAAAGTTAAGTAGTATATAATATTATACCAGTTATAATTTTTACAAGTAAATACATACATTAACAATAAATTATTTGTTGTTACTAGTCTTGTCCTGGAGCTATAAGATTTAATAATATTATCTTTTATTTTTCAACCATTAGTTTTCGGCAATAATAACCGCCACCAGATACCACATAAAACGTTGATTTATGCGATATACATGTCCTTTGAAAGTACTCCTATAAAAGTTTAAGTTTTTAATAAAATCTGAAAAAAAAAACGATAGTATTAGATGACAAACTAATCATGTCTGTTTACAATTATCTCTGTACATACAAAATTAAATAGCGAGGCACTAGTCACTCTGTCAATAGCCAGCTTCTTGACTTCGTGGTACGATATAACCTCAACTTTTTCCTTTATGATCAAAAAATGAACGTCTTAATCATCTACATCCTTTCCTGCCTTCTATCTTTCTCTCCATTAGTACTGTTGTGATCGCTTCGGTAGCTCAGACTTGTAAAATTTTACTACGAATAAACACATTTTGAATTTTGACATACCCCCTCCACTTTTTTCAGCGTTCTTTTACGTGACGCGATCTATATCGCTCTAGTCGCAGGTTTCTTCCTTTGATCGCTTGCAGATCGCTTGTTGTGATCGCTTCGGTAGCTCAGAAATAGACTGCCTTGGCTGGCCGTCGTCTCGGGCGTTTATATACCCCCACGAAACAATGGGTTGTTTACGCGATAGTTAAGTAATCCCATTGTAATTGTGTAATCGGTTAATTTCTAGAACATTTCCATTGTAGTCGGACAATACTTGTCATTAAACAATAGGCGCGCGATGTCACCAAGTTCTAGTAATCAAGTGACTGCTTAGATGATTTTGTACCTTACAGCGTTGTCATAAAGTCCATCTTCCTTTTCACCGCGATTCTTCTAATGACGTAATTGGAATTCCCCATTCTTTAGTTGTGCTACGGACGTGGGGTTCAAGATTTGTAAGAAAGGCCGAACAACTTGATTTGAGAATTTAAACGACGATAAACAGGTCGCAGGTCCAATCACAACTGTAGCCAAATCACAGGGTCGCTCGTAGTCCGTTGGTCACGCTGAGTTCGCAGGTGTCTTCAATTGATCACTCCAATCACGATGTAGCCAAATCACAGGGTCGCTCGTAGTCCGTAGGTATCGCTATAGTCGCAGGGTTTCTTCCTCTGATCGCTTTTAGATCGCTTGTTGAGATCGCTTCGGTAGCTCAGAAATGAACTGGCGTTGGCCGTCGTCTCGGGCGTTTATATACCGTCACGAAACAATGGGTTGTTTACGCGATGCTTAATTTCTGAAGTAATCCCATTGTAATTGTGATTCTGGATGAATATTTTGGTTATAAATAAATGTCATAAACCATGGTAATTCGTCCAAGTCATAAACAACATTTGACAGACAAGAGGCTGAAAAGAGTTCCATTATTCCTCTTTTAATATGGGAGAACCTCCGCCACAGATGATTAAAATCAGGGATCCTTTCAACAATTAGTGAGAGCCAGATCATGATTACACTTGAAATCTTGTATAGTTTATTAAACAACTAGCTTTTTTAATTGATGCAGATTAGGCACATACTTTGGTTCAAATAACAGCGAATGACAGTTTATAATTAATATAAAAGAATAATAAAAAAAATGGTTTGTCTAATTTTTAGTATGATATTGATACAATCTTCTTGTTGTCGTCGGGAGATACTTTGTTACGATATATTCCCAAATTAAACAGAACCATGTGTCTAAAACATAGATACGCAATTGACTCTAACTCTGAGTGTGTCTCTGCAGTCCTCTGAAATCTCCTGTCAGTGGCTGACAGGAGATTTGAGAGGGGGAGGACAAGGCCATGGACTAGTTTTTATATTTTTATATTTTTGAACCGGAAATCGACTGACAGAAGTTTGATGGAATTTATTCGATAATTCAGGCAAATTTTACAATAATACCTATACTGTTTTAACTTATTTAAAACTTTGAACGGTACATTGACTTTTTTGTCTTTAATAAAATATTTATCGCAACATTTAAGTCCATAACAAGATGATTCAGAAATCAAACCTCCATATTGAAGATCTTAAATATAATTTCTGTGTCATAGATTATGATATAGCATCAACTGGCAGACAACGTCATACAATATTTATTTACTTTCTGATACAAAAACATAAATATTAAATTGATACTTTTAAGCCATAATTATAATTAAATTGCAATAATTGTTACACATAAGTTTAATATAATCAAAAAGAATCACAATATGGGAAGTTCAAACTAAAAATAACAACAACAGCTGAAAAAAAATAAAGCATTTCTAATGTCTTTGCTCAAAGCCTAAAGCGTTTGGAATTATATAAAATTATTTATTTATTTAACCATTATTGTACACAAAAAAGAAGAGGACACAACACGTACGTGTTGTGTCCTCTTCTTTTTTGTGTACACCTACAGCTTATATCCAAGGAAATGTCTTACAGCAGACCAAGGAAGCAAGAGAAAAGTAATCACAGAAAAGCGAAACAGAGACGTGCACAATAAACTCGTCTACGGCTTAAAATAACTCTGATAGTTTCATACAAGGACGACGTTAAAATTGTAATTGATTTGATACGTATTGTTTGTTTTCCTGAAAGAAAGACCGTGTAAAACCTTACTTTAAATATATTTATATCACTAATTTAAAATTGTATATTATGTACCTATATTTGTTTCGTATAGCTTTGTTTTTGTAATTAAAATACGAGTATTAATAAATCAGTCTCGTTTGCTTTATTTCACAAAATCTACGAAGGGTATTTTCATACTTTATGTAAGGAAAAAAAATATTTTTAAGATAATTCTCTAGACAGTTTATAAAGTAGGTAAAAATAGGCTAGGCCTTTTTCTTATGGATACATCTTTAAGAAAAATCATACTATATATATATATATATATTATTATAAAGTAGAAAGATTTGTATTTGTGTGTGTGTGTGTGTGTGTGTGTGCTTGCGTGTGTGTGTGCGTGTATGCTTGTAATGTATAAACTCAAAAACTACTGAACCGATTTCGAAAATTCTTTCACCATTAGAAAGCTACATTCACCCTAAGTAACATAAGTTACCTTTTACCCCGGGAAAATGCCTCATTTCCACGGAAAAGATGTAAACGCGGGCGGAGCCGCGGCGGAAAGCTAGTTCATTAATAATGATTAAGATCTTTAGGAGAAGTCACGTATATTCAGTATAATATAATTTCAAGTAAAATATTGCACGAAACCTAAATATTTTATGAGATATTAACATTTATAATGTCGTTGGTGGCACGGATTATGGCAGTTTGTAAGACTCATTTTCCTGCGGTCACGCTGCACATAATACTGGATTTTTTTATACAATATTCATTTTATACGTTAAATATATCCTCTATTTTCAAAAACAGTCATCATTTTTAAGTATTATTCATTTTTAAATTAAGGAGACTTATCTCTCGACACGGCTTATAGTGACAGTTTCGAAATCAGCTAAAATTTGCTAGGCCTTTTACTTACAGATATATCTTCAAAACTACTTCATGAATTAGTTCAAAATTTTAAAGAGATGTCACGTATATTTTTAAGTTCTAATATCAAGTACAATATTACTTCAGACTTGAATAATTTTAAAGATATTAACATTATATGTCGATGGTGACACGGATTATAGTAGTTTGGTAGACTCGTTTTCCTTCGATCACGGTGCCAAAACTACAAAACTTTTAGATACAATTTTTGTTTAGCACGTAAAATATATCCCGTATTTTTAATATCAGTCATTAGTTTTAGTATTATTCAAGTTTTTCAATGAAGGAGATGAATCTCTCGACACAGCTTGTGAAGTCTGCAGAGACAGAGGTTGAAATTTGCGAGACCTTTTTTCTAACGGATATTATGAGAAGACGGCTTTATAAATAGATCTATTTTTTTGTAAAAATGTGTCATATATCCTGTAGTTTTAGTATCAGTCATCAGTTTAAGGTAATATTATATATTTGAAGAGAAATCGGTCCCGACGACAAAGCCAAGGCACCAATTGTGGTGCCGTGGGTTTGTCGTCCATTTTTTTTTAATTTAACTTCAAAATCAATTTGTCGGTCGTGACATGAGACTTCAGAGGGTCAAAATTTGGGCGCGAAACAGAAAGAAGACCACCGGAAACCTCCTGAAATGTCGTTAAATAAGGACAGAAAAATGTATGACGTCAATATATCTCTGAAAGGTATAGTTTTTAAAACATTAAATCTCCACAGATTATCGAATCAACTGCTATAACTTTTACACAACCACCCATCAACATATGACTAGAAGCAATGTTTCAGTGTAATAGTGTTATTGTGTCATTTTATATTGTCATGTCTTTTAGTGCATACTCCTTAGCAATGTTCGCTTTGGTCAGAGGGTGCGTGTCAAAGTTTATTTCAGAAAATGACATTGACATGTTTACTAAAAAGAAACCTCAGTAAACCTCATAAGATCCTCAATGAGCCTCTTCTGGCCCTCAGTTACCTCACAACTGGACCTCTCCCTCCGACAAACCTCTTGACAACGACACAGCCGTGTCGTTGAACGGTTCGCAATCGCCGCCCAGTTCTATCGATAGATTGCCTTAATATAATAATATGTACTACACCTGTGACGACAAACAAAACTTCGGAAATATTGTTTTGACTAAACTTTTTTTCTGAAGAATTCACTTCAGTTTTCTATCTATACTACTATAAATCAAACAAGATTGCAAAAAGATAAGATTGAACCCTAAGCCAATGGCTTCTGGTCGTAATTATTTACCGAGAAACTCGGCCGGGCCGTTCAGGAATTGACCCCGGGCCACGCGCATGCCGCCACCAAATTTATGGAATGCAGTGTTTGGACACGTCCGTTCAATGCCCGGGAATGATAAATGCCATCTTGGTGAAATTGAAATGTGATGGCATTTTAACAGTCCCCATTTTGTTGGAATCTCGACTCGGGTTTTTGATTTCTCGGAATACTATTTTTGATAATTTGCTTATTTTATTTATCATGAATTGTGAGAGTTGAAGTATGTACATATATTTTATCAGGAGACTCTACATTGAATTTTAATCGTTTGAAATATAATTGAATAATGGATATAAGAGCGTTGTGTCGGTGGCCAAGTGGCTAGGGCCGTTGACAACCATTCGGAAGTTCGCAGGTTCGAACCTGGCCACGTACCAATGTGTTTTCGATTTTCGAATTAATATGTGAGAAAACCTGCACACACTTGCGAAGTAATTCAAGGGTTGTGTGTGAAGTTGACCAACCCGCACTGGGCCAGCGTGGTCGAGTAAGGCCTATTCACCCCTCGATGGGGACATATTATGAACTATTAAATTATAATCGAAGTGAAAAATTAAGATCATTGAGCTTGGGCAGGGACTTGAACCCGCACCTCCACCCGCACATATTATGAACTGTTAATGATGAATGATAGTAATGTTAAATTCGCGTGTGGTGTACTTCAACTTGTATGACGTAGTTATCGTAACAATCTACAGTATCTCCGATTACAGTTATTTACAAATACCATTATTTATTACTAGCTGTCTGCCCGCGGCTACGCCTGCGTTGTTTTCCGACTTTTCCGTAGTATTTTTTAACTATCCCACGGGAACTCTTAAATTTTCCGGGATTAAAAGTATCCAAGATGTTGACCAGAAATATAAAGAACCACCATGCAAAATTTCATTCAAGTCAGTCCTATAGTTTCGGAGATTACCGTACAAATAGACAAACAGACAGAGAAACAAAATAAAAGAAAATTGTCTGGATATGTTCTATTTCACTTCTTACAGCCTCCTGACTCGGATTTCATTCTTTTTTTCCTATGTACAGACATTTGATATACAGTTTTATTATATAGATTAAATTAAATTCCTCTTTTACGTTAAAATTTACAGAGCTATGTTAGAGGTGTGAGTGTGAGCCTCATTTCATTATTTTATTTATTACATTATAATTATTCTATTTTAGCAGCAACTAAAATTAAATTACACATGTAATAATAAATAAAATTAAGAGCTAGAGGCACTAGAGGAGACTGGAGATAGTTGACGTTCATTGTAATATCTCAATGGGAATAAACAAACAATGTGTCATTTAGGACAAATGACACAGATAATGATGGATAGCGCTGTGCATGCGGGCCCTAAGTGGAATAATAGATACGGGAGTTTGGAACATTACTTCCTAAATATTCACAGGGACTCTACTATAATAAACACTCTAGCGTGATAGATCTCTTTTTGACACTTTCCTTGGTTTAGTTAGGACATTGCAGGCTCTGAACTGCTTGAAGAACCTAATTGTCTGAAAAGAAAGATGATTTCGTGCTTCGGAAGGCACGTAAAGACGTTGGTTTCGGCTACTGCTTGCTTATGGTTGTAGTCGTTACACGTTACGGGTCACGTCAGAAGCGCTTGACTGCTCAGTGATAATTCTGATACTAGGATTCGACCAACCGACCCCATATTGGTCGGTCGATAATCGCACAACCCATAAGAAGTAAAATGCATTGCGTAGATAATTGTAAATCTTCCCAGCCAAATAATTTTAAAATAGTGATATGTATTTTAAAGCACAAATTAAAAGGGAAATACCGTAATTCAATGCAATAAGTTCAAAGTAAGTCAGTTTTGTTAGACAGCTATAAGTTAATAAATATTAAATATCGTAGAGATTAAATTTACTTTTTAGCTCCATAACTGCTCCATGAACGCCGTTGTTCCGTTGATTGATGACGTTGGGCTACTGGAACAAGCCCGGGCTGCACAGAGCTGGCCGATTTATAGCTGCGCGGGAGCTACTAGCCTTAATGTTGATACGTTAGCCTGCAGTCTAGCTTGGAAAAGGCCATTATGTCTATGGAGTCTGTATGTTGGCGATGGCTGACCCACGCGTCAAACTCGTGAACGGGTGCTGCTTGGGGGGACTGGTCTGATTTATTAATAAAATTTAAAATAATAATTCATAATTTTGTAAAAATATTTTGAAAACATGCAATGCCTGTGGAGGTTCTTCCGGCGAGTTCTTTTCCACATAAGACAGTCAGCAATTTTGAACTCGCCAGAAAATAATATTATGTAACATAAATAGGTGATGTGAATATCCTAAAGTTAAAAATACGTTGTTGCATGCAAAGTCAACTGTTTTTAGCAACTTTCCCAAAGACATTTTCTGGGAAACGAAATCGTTTTAATCGGGTAGTTTGTATGGAGAAGTTAAATGTCGGCTTCGTTGAAGTTTCTTTAGAAAAGATGTACAGAACATTTGGCTGAGCAAGTTTTTGCTAAGCTGTCACTAAAACCCTGTATAATAAAATAAAACATCTGGCTTGCTTTAGATAGAAGTAAATAAAAGACGCAAAACTTCGGAGTTAGACTGGCAAATAACGTGCGCTGGAAAAGAACTTCTGGGTACTAAAGTATTTACTATGCCATTAGCGATATACATACGTATGTACATAAATGAAATATAAACAGTAAAATATAAAAAACCGGTCAAGTGCGAGTCGGACTCGCGCACCGAGGGTTCCGTACAAACCTGCAAGGTTTACAAAGTTCGTTCATTACGACAATCGAGTCATAACTATGGTAATCTTATTGCAAAATGAAATTCATAACATTACAATGGGGAAAGATGGAGGAGCATAAATTTAAGACAAAGATCTCTTTATCGTTTAAGTAATCCTTTATTTTATATTAACACATATCATTTATCTATAATATAACTGAAACACTTATACTAGCCTTGCAGCAGACTTGCGAAAGTTCTTTTATTAAAGTTATTTATTTACTAAGTTTTTTAGTCACTATTTAGAAAAACCAACAATAAGAAATATAATAATGTCATTGAATTTAATTATAAGTATAACACTTTAAGCAGTTAGGACGCATTTAGATTATACAGCTACATTCACCAAAACATCGGGATTGAATGACGATGAGTGAGGTCGTCTTTGCCGTTTGAAAAATGTTGCCCTCCCCATACATAGTATAATAACTCGCGGTCATTGCTGTAACTACAATTATGTTTACAATCACAATTTTTTTGGTGGTATAACTACTTAAAATTTTAAGCTTTTCGGAATTTTTCTGTTACCTGTGCTGTAAGCTATTGCTTCTTACCAAATTTCGAGATTCTATGTCAACGGGAAGTGGTCTTTAGGTTTTAATTCCCTTGCGTGTAGTTGCGAGTTTCAAAATATGCGGTATCAATGGTTGTACTTTTGCGTTTTGCGTTTTTGCGTTGACTTAGAATTTTTTTTTTTTTCACGGATTAAAGGCAATTAGATCTAAGTATTTGATATGAATTTCAACTTGATAGCTCTACGCGTTCATGAGGAAAAAAGTAATAAGTTTATATTTATTAAAAAAGATGGAGGAGCATAAATTTAAGACAAAGATCTCTTTATCGTTTAAGTAACTAAGTACTAAGTAAGTATTTCAACTTGATAGCTCTACGCGTTCATGAGGAAAAAAGTAATAAGTTTATATTTATTAAAAAATTTATATTTTGTAATGTAACTAAAAATTTAAGGTTTTCGGAATTTTTCCTTTATGTGTGCTATAAAACGTTGCTTCATGCCAAATTTCAAGATTCTAGGTCGACTGGAAGTACCCTTTAGGTTTTGATTCCCTTGCGAGTACTTGCGAGTTTCAAAATATGCAGCTTAAATTGCTGTTTCTTTTGATTGCGTTGACATAGAAGTTTGATTTTGTTACAGCTTAAAGGTATTATAGACCTGAGTATTTGGTATGAATTTCAATTTAATACCTTTACGCGTTTATGAGGAAATGGGTAGTAAGGTTAAAATTATTAAAAAAATATATATTATGTGATGTAACTAAAAATTTATGGTTTTCGTAATTTTTCCTTTATCTATGCTATAAGACGTTGCTTCGTACCAAATTTCAAGATTCTGAGTTCACAGGAAGCACCCTGTAGGTTTTGATTCCCTTGCAAGTGTCGAAAATTTGCGGCATAAACGGCTGTATCTTTTGATTGCGTTGGCTTAGAAGTTTGATTTTTTCACAGCTTCAAGGGACAGTAGACCTGAGTAATTGATATAAATTTCAGCTTCATACCTCCACGCGTTCCTGAGAAAAAGGGTCTTGACAGACGGACGGACAGACGGACAACAAAGTGATCCTATAAGGGTTCCGTTTTTTCCTTTTGAGGTACGGAACCCTAAAAATTAATGGAAATTACCGCACGTACCAAGCAGAAGTAGCCGAATAGCCAGATTGACAATTTCAAAATATGATGACGTCTTGAACTTAATAACATAGCAAATTACTAGGTCCATGAATGACGTAGATTATGTTCCACGGACTTAAGAGAATACGAGGAGCAGTGTATGATATCACGCTGGTAGTGATATCGATGTGTCAAGGGGTTGCAGAAGGCGCTAGGCGCTCCGACCGGTTTGCAGTCTGCCCTGGCATTCGCGGAATGATAATAGCGATGACGCGCGACCCACTCTGACTGATTATACGTTGTCTATACTAATATTATAAAGAGGAAAGGTTTGATTGTTTGTTTGTTTGTTCGTTAGCATCGAATAGGTTCCGAAACTACTGAAACGATTTCAAAAATCCTTTCACTGTTAAGAAGTACATGATGATCCCTGAGTAACATAGCCTATATTTTATTTATTTTTTTAATTAGGGATCATCATTACAACTTTAATAATGTAACCCAAAGTGTAAAAAAATACCTACCTAAAACATTCCTAAAGATTCTATAGGCTCCGAAACAACTGAACTGATTTTGGTGAAACTTGGCACAAAGATAGAATAGACCTTGGGAAAGAACCCAACCCTTAGCTACCTACGATTTATGGGAAAAACAATAACGCGGTCGGAGCCGCGGCGAGAAGCTAGTACTCTAATAAATCTCTGGCAATCCTCAACATTAAAACAAGGTTTACGAAACTTTTATACGTTTTATTGGAGTACCTGTTTGCGAAAGTACATAACGTTTAGAAGAAAATAATAAAGACCGGCACGAAGCGAGGACATATACACACAAAAAAATACAAATCTTTCCTCTTTATAATATTAGTATGATGGAAAGAAGTTCTACCAAATGCGGATGGTATTTGAAAGTATAGGTAATTGGAAATGGACAGTACCTAGATACTAAATTCGTTATAATATTTTAATTATATATATTGAATACTCTATAAACATAAAAGGTAAAGTAGGTTGAAACTAACAACATAAGCAAACAGTAAAAAATATATTTGAACCGATTTGTTTTATTCCTTTGATATCTACCCCTTGGTGAGGAGTATTTAGCTATGAATAACAACTTTTATTTATTTATAGTACGGCTAGGTGCGGTTCTGAATAAGAACAACAACGTAGAATTAATCTACTTCAAAACTTCGATATTACTTTTTAAACAAAAAACAATCACTGTCTCAAAATTAAAACTAAAAAAAAACAGACTTTAATAAAATCAAGTATCCCGATTAATTGTGTGAATTTTCGAAATGCAACCATTTCCTGGCCATTACCTGCACTGTTGTGAAAGGGTGCGCGGGCGCAAGGAAGCCGCGCCTCGATGCCCAATCGCTGTGACGGAGACAATGCGTGAACTCTTCAAACCCTCCATCCATCGGCAGCCATCGTCAGGCGCCAGTAGACAGCGTCGCGTGTCATTTCACTACTAATTCTCTACTATTGTTTGTAACACAAATCTACAGAAAAATGTGGATGGAAAATGAAAGTGAAAATAAGTCTAGGTACCCAATTTGCAACGGAATTAGATTGGTAAATCGTACTCAATGCTGTCTAAATTTTCAGTTTAGGCTATAAACCCAGTTCAAGGTGTATGTTGCAACTGCTGTTTATTTAGTAGCTATAAAATATGAAAAATTATTGTAAATGTATATGTCTGTTTTAAACCTAAGTTAAGTTTTTTAGGATCTCTTCTTTTTAGGAACTCTTTAATTAAGTTTTCAACCAAGCTATTAGTATAGTATCGTTATCGTGTATAAAACCCGCTAAAATAAGTTATAATTATTTATGTACAAAGCGCGAAAGCCACAAATATACAACGGACTGTCTACCTTTTTCTATCGGGCTAAGGTCTGCCGATGATTCGATACCCAACAGTGTGAAAATTGCTTGCGAACAAATGATGTTTGTTGGGTATTCAGTGTGAAACAATAGCTCTGAAAACAGCATCACTAACAAACGAGTGACAATGGAGTTCTTTTTTGTAATGTTTATAATCTCGATTCATAGCATCATTGGTCACGCTTATTGAAGATCATAATTTCACTTCACACTTTTGTTTCTAACATAGTATTATTTCTTATTCATTTGTTTTCGTTTAAATGAGCTGTAGCATGCTCATGAAATACCTCCCTTACTTTTATTACCAATAGAGTTATAGTTTAACTAAATAAATTATATTAATAGAAATATTTCCGGTTTCGAAAATATATTGTAATATTTAAATAAAAAAATGTTAAATAAAAACTGGCAGTAAATCTTTTACCCAGCACTGGTACGTGCTGAAGGAGCAAACCTATGATTAAAATTTCAAAAGATTAATGACTTGATGACCCTTGCCCCTGGTTAACAAAGTCCTTTGTAAATATTACAATGAAACATTTACTTTGTAGTTGACAGAAAGGCCAAAAAGCCGTATCTATTAAAATAAGTCACTGGCCTGTTTGAAGCTTCCCTAGGGTAGTGCAGGCCTTTAAACAAAGAAGGCCTGTTAGTCCCAGCAGACGCGGCCATATGCGCGCGCGCCACAGGGGCCCATTGTGCGCAAGACACGTGCGCGATGCAGATTAGACAAAACCGTTTTCTGTTGCCAAATGAGTATGAAGCCTCCCGGGGCATTGGCTTACTTTTAATAAAAGGCCTTGCATGTTTGTAGAAATTGTACTAAATATCACAGACTAGTTTAAAATTATTATTTAGGTACTTATATACCGTGAAATTTAACTGGTTGTTTTTATCCGCAACGAGTACATGAAACTGAACAGGTACATAGGTGGAAATCTCAAAATTATAAATCAATATATAAACTTTAGTCACGGGACGGGTTGTATACGAAAAGTGGAATATTAGTAGTTTGTCACATTTTACTACTTTGACAGATCGGTTACCTTTTTTTGTTATTTAATGAATATTTCAATCTTCATCGGCATTAATTAGTGGAAGTTTCTTAAAATTCGCCAGATGAGTACCTATTTATATAGAAAATTTGAAATGGTTTTATTGCAATGCTTGTAATGTAATTATGTAACAATACAAAAAACAATTGTTTTATTGAATACTTTTTGGGATAAACGTATCAAGTTTCACCGGACTTGCGGGGGAGCGAAGGGCTCTACCCTAAAGTACTCATTTATTTATTTAGGTACTAGCTTTCCACCTGCTCCGCCCGCGTTAACAGTTTTTCCCGTGAAATTGAGATATTTTCCAGCCGTAAAAAATAGCTTATGTCACTCTCCATCCTTTCAACTAACTCTATGTCGAAAATCAAGTCGATCAGTTGCTTAGTTAGGGCGTGAAGGAAGGACAAACAAACAAACACACTTTCGCATTTATAATACATATTAGTATGGATTCATTTATTACGATCATCATCATAGCAATACAAACACGTTAGCGTGTGCCTTAGACTAGGTTACACGCTCAGTCTGGCGTCAGTTCAGTCCATCAGTCTGGACTGATGCCAGAATGATGGATGAAAACACGGTACTAATATAACCATCAGTCCATCAGCAAACCGGTTAGACGATAATTCTCTCGTCATTCTGAGCAGACTGATGGACTGAACTGACGCCAGACTGAGCGTGTAAGCCTTGTCTAAGTGTTTGTGATGTGACCAGTACTTGTTTGTTTCAGTGAGGATGCGTGCACGGCGCGCGCGGAGGCGCCGCCGCTGACCGCGGGGGGGGAGCCGTGCGCGTGCGCCGCGTGGCCCGTGGTGCGCAGGCCGCAGCAGAACATCGAGATCCTCCGACCCAAGCCGAGGAGGTACGGAACGGACAGAAACCATCATCATATGGCCAATACTCTTACTGAAACTTTACTTCTTGAAGCTTTTGTCTGTAAATACTTGTAAGGTTGTCCGAAGATGGTCCGAAGACAGATCTTAAACCCAACAATAGGTACTAGGGGAAAACTAAGGGAAGAGGACCAGATTTTGTGAAGTAAATATGGTAAAAGTTATGAATATGAATTATTTATTACAAATTATTTTTAGAATATTAGATTCATAGAGGTAGATTTTTTTGCTTTCTGTTCTATGTCGTATTTTTGGTCAGATTACTTCATTCCACCTTCTTTCCCATCTAAGTTTAAAAACAACCGTTAAGGTATAAGCTAATTTTAAATGACATGTTAGTCACCGAATTTGTAAATAGTAACACTTCCAAATATTTCTAGTATTATAGCTCTTAAATCTGAGATACCTACATTTTTTTTGCGCCGGGCCTGGGGCAATTTTGGCTGAACCCCTTTAGGTATAAAATCGAAAAGCTCTAGAACCAAACCAAGACTATATTTTTCTGTAGTTTACTATTTCTGTAAGGTATAATAGTATTTTTTTGTTCAGAAAGATATATCTATTACTTCCTTTATAAAATAAAAAAAATACAAACGTAACCCCAAAGCTCGCACGATAAGCAAGCAACTATCATAACTGAAATTCTTTGCCTCATGAAGGGCTCAACACAACGCGTTGCAAGTTTCTTTATATCAACTGCAGATGGACAGCCGATGCTTCGCCTGTTTTATGTGCACCAGCCATCTGCGCCCGCGCTACAACATGGCCGCTGCACCCGAAACAAAAAATCTTTCAGAACTGGATATGCCATGCGCATTATTTAGTCATTTGCGGTCGACATTCCGCTACCGTATTGCAGATCTCCCGCAGGCATCCTAAAAAACTGCGCACGATTTCGCAAACTGGATTTATCGGCATGGAGGAATGCCGTAGCAGGGCTGGTGCCTCCAAAAGTTTCCTACAACTGTGTGCTTGTTCAGAAGGGTTGTTTGTTTATTACTTGACTAGCCTTCCGCCCCGCGGTTCCGCCCGCGTTAACCGTTTCTCCCGGAAGAATGAGGTGTTTTCCCGCGGTAAAAAGTAGCCTATGTTACTCTCCATACTTTCAACTAACTCTATGCTGAAAATCAAGTCGATTGGCTGCTGGAGGAAAGACAAACAAACAAACAAACACTTTCGCATTTATAGTATTGGTATTGAATTATTGATTAGTACGCGCATATGTTTGGTATACGCGCAGAGCGTCGGTGGCCTAGCGGCTGTCGTTGTGGGTCTTCTATTTGGAAGATGTGGGTTCAAGCCACGGCACGTACCAATATGTTTTTTGCATTTTTTAAATCCAAATTTGAAACAACCGGCGACGTACAACTGCGGAGAAATTAAAGTTTATGTATTGTGTGAAGTTTCAGCGTGGATGGAAGGCTTTTTACCCTGATTCAGGAGAGGGACGAGCCCCTCGGTGGGGATATATTTGGGCTATTAATGATGATGTATTTATAACCAAAATATTATAAAATAATACACGAGGTGTCATGTTAACGGGACAGGCGCGTAAATCGATCCTTCTGAACAGTACCTAAGATCATTACATTACATTACCTTCAAACCTTAACTGCACAATTTTACGATTTACTAGATTTAAATATAAGTGTATTTTTTTGTTACTTTGTTCGAGTACATACATACTAATATAAAAGAAAATTATTTAACTAATTGCATAGCTAATTGCATCGTAATCGTGGATGAATCACAGACAAAAAAAATGTTCCGGTTTGAAGCTGCAAACAAAGTATAAGGAATAATAGTTATGAAACCTAAAAAATGATCAAGCAAAACTTTAAAGTTTTACTGCAGGTACTGAGTCGCATAGTAATGCGTGCTGTCAAAGAACAGAGATTGGTTTATTGTGGGTTTATTAATTGCTGAAAATTCATAACTTCATATTTATATCAATCTACTTATTAATTATCTATCATACCTACAATCTCCACGAAATGCACCTACCAACGTCTTTGGTATAGGTTATTTCTGCGAACAGCCTTCGTGGTCGAGTACTTAGTCAATGTGACGTTAGGGCACTCGTCGAATAAATATCACTTTGTGAGACTTTCCCCAGTTTGCTTAGGACACTGCCAGCTGAATCACCTGATTGTCCGAACAAAAAGATGATTCCGTGCTTCGGAAGGCACGTAAACCCGTCGGTCCCGGCTACTATCTACGGATATAGTCGTTATAGGAACCATGTCGGCGGCCTTAGGCGGCTCAATAACTCTGACAACAGGGTTTTAAGGTGCGTTAACCTCAAAACCTACACGATAAGCAAGCAAGAATTTCTACTGTACAATGATTTTGGCAGCCCTGCTTGGAGTTTGGTTTTCAAGTGTAAATGCCGATGTATCGCCTTATCGGTGGTAAGAGACAAATGTCTGCTAATTGGTATTTGCCGGACAAGCCGCTCCAAAACCAATGCCTTCTGTGTTTCTCTGGTTTTTCAAAACTTGGAGGGATTTTGAAAATGCCTTACATTGTTAGTCAGTTTTCTTGTCAGCTCACACAATCTCTAACCATAATACAAATTATTATTTACGACCATTTAATTTTAGTCCAATTCTGCTTAAAGAGATATCGTGGCTTCAATTTAATTATAATTTTATATCATACACAGGGGCGTAGCTACCGCCGTATCAGCCGTATCAATTATACGGGGCCCCCGGGTCACGGGGGCCCCCAACGTGCGTGTAAGCAAAAATTAATAAAAACTTCCCAATTTTTATTCTATTTTACAAATGACAGAAGTAGATTATAATCTATCTATCTAAAGAAATTGCTAATTATGATTTATGATAAATAAATATTTCTTTTAATTTTATGCATTTTTAGTGCTAGTTTCCCTGGCCACCACATAAGAGATATGTATCAGATTTACAGAAGTAGATTTTTTGGAGATGGATGGCTGCAATTTGTCTCTAAATCTAGAGCTTTAATACTTGTGAATATTCGAAGTAGTTTCGAAGATCTTGCTTGTGTCGACTGGCGGGATGTGCTCCAGCTAACTAACGCACTGGTTTTAGACCATAGCGTCGTTCGAGTTTTGTCTCTAATTCTGGAATTTGGCACTATGATAGCTGAAATTATGCTCGAAAATCTGATATATCAAACATGCATTGCATGTATCTCTTATGCGGTGGTCAGGGAAACGTTCACCATTTTAGGGTTCCGTAGCCAAATGGCAAAAAACGGAACCCTTATAGATTCGTCATGTCTGTCTGTCTGTCCGTCCGTCCGTCCGTATGTCACAGCCACGTTATTCCGAAACTATAATACCTATACTGTTGAAACTAGGTGAGTAGATGTATTCTGTGAACCGCATTAAAACTTTTTTACAAAAATAGAAAAAAAAACAATAAATTTCGGGGGTCCCCATACATAGAACTGAAACTCAAAAAAAATTTTTTCATCAAACCCATACGTGTAGGGTATATATGGATAGGTCTTCAAAAATGATATTTAGGTTCCTAATAACATTTTTTTCTAAACTGAATAGTTTGCGCGAGAGACGCTTCCAAAGTGGAAAAATGTGTGTCCCCCCCCCTCTAACTTCTAAAATAAGAGAATGATAAATATAAAAAAATATATATGATGTGCATTACTATGAAAACTTCCAACGAAAATTGGTTTGAACAAGATCTAGTAAGTAGTTTTTTTTTAATACGTCATAAATCGTAAACCGCAATTTACCTTTCACTATTATTAAAACGTCGATCAAAGTCACAACGAACTACAAAAACTTTTATAATATTATGTTACTGGCTGCTATGGAACCCTTCATGGGCGATTCCGACTCGCACTTGGCCGCTTTTTTTTTACTTTTGTGAGAAATCTTTACCCTGCCTAAGGGCCCCCAAACAAATTTTTATACGGGGCCCCGCCAAGGCACGCTACGCTTCTGATCATACATCACTATCATACATAGTATAAAACAAAGTTGCTTTCTCTGTCCCTATATCCCTATGTATGCTTAAATCTTTAAAACTACACAACAGATTTTGATGCGGTTTCTTTTAATAGATAGAGTGATTCAAGAGAAAGGTTTATATGTATAATACATGCATAATATACTTAGGGATAACCCACAATAACCATTTTCCTGTGCGAAGCCGGGGCGGGTCGTTAGTAATATAATAAAATTATATGTATACGCAATTTTGAAATTAAACCGCAAATGTAATAAATTTCGTAGTTGATCTCAGAAATACGAACCTACGTCTTACAGAATTGGACATATTCCCCCGAGTTCAATAGTGGACTGTTATTGGCTGTGTTTGTAGATTTACGTATTTACTAGCATACCTATAAACCGTCTTTCTGTTTATGAAATTGAAATTCAAGAACAAATTACCGTAGATGAATAACATTGACGGGACGTCAGTCAATAAAATACTTCCAATAGATACACAATCCGTTAACTAACTGACCTCAGACCCCAATAGGCCGACGCTAAATAACTCTATGGCCCATAACTCAGATCCTAGACGATTTGCTTACCAACAGTAAGAATATGTTTGACTATACATTCTGGTATAATAGATAGTTGTCCTGTCTGTCCGTTTGATTCATTCCGAGACAGGCTAACGGTCCGAATAACTCGCGAGCGTGGAGAGTTGACCCATATTAACATCTGCAACAATCTGCATAATTCATCGCGACTTTTGCAGTTGACTTTGTGCTTTTTCCGCCAAATTCCGAACTGCTGGAATCAGTAAGCGCCCGCATTCCAATTTCGATACGCTATAGGATTTGGGAAATAATACATTTTTATTTGTCGGAGTAGAGGATCAATTTCGATACATTACATTAATTTATCAGACTCAACATGTAACTGTGCTTTGCAACCTCATTTCCACTCCATTTTCCATTTATTTCTCGTCTAAATTCAAACATTCAATTTTGGAATCCTTTTGTCATTCATACGTCATCCTCTTCCATTTTCCACCAGTTTTCCCGCACAGAACACACTCTTTTCCCTTGACTTCCGGTTGACGGTAGTGTTTCTTAATTATTTATTTGATTAGAAAAATATATAATTGTGTAAAGATAGTTGATTTTATACTTGATTTGTTTGATATAAATTGTTTATATGTATTAACCAGTTCAGCCCAACCAGTTCAGCGTTCTTGTTCACTGCTAGTGCGTGGACTTTGAAGATTGATCTTCAGCCGCTCCTGATGGCTCGCCGAGGATCTGCCCGTCTAACATGCCCGGTCCACGCGTGACAGACATAATTTTGTCGTGCGTATTCTCTTATCCTATTGGAGGATATTTCATTACGGCGGGTTTCTCGCAACTTTTTGACAGTTAAATGTGCGACAGACTTTGGTCATAGCACTGCATGTTACGGGGGCTGGTGAGCCGCAGGCGTGACAAACATAGCATTGATTTAGAGTCAGATTAATCATCATAATTATAACGTATCTTCACGGGTCTTCTAAGCGAATAATATTCGATAATACGCGAAAACCACAAACAAATACAATACAATACATACAATACAAATATTCTTTATTGACACCAGTAACCACCATACCATCATCATCATGTCATCATCCTACTAATATTATAAACGTGAAAGTTTGTGAGGATGATGGATGTATGGATGTTTGTAGCTCTTTCACCCAAAAACTACTAAATGGATTTTGATGAAACTTTGAACCGGCAAAAAAAACTCCCATGGAAAAGTTGAAAGCCACAAACTGATACTAACCTGTAAAATCCACTTAGGGTTCCGTACCTACTGGAACAATATCACGTGTGTGTTTGTCCGTCTGTTTATCACAGTCAATTTTCTCCTAAACTATACAATAAAATTCAAGTATACTTAAAAATAGTTTTGGAGGAAATAGGCGCTGACAGACGAACGGACTAGTTAGGCACATGACTTCACACTAGTGTATGGAACCCCTTAAAATTTAGAAATAAACATAAACATACATTTTATTATTATTATTATTATTAAACATACATTTAGAATTAGATCTCTGGTAAATCCCTCAAAAAGGTCTCTAAAGGTACGTACACCGTAGCAACTATATACTCTCTCTCGTTTTTCAACTCTATAGAACCTGTCGTTTTCTTAGAAATTTCCACGCGAAAAGCACAAACAATGCGCAGGCGCTCTTGAATTAAAAGGACTTTCTCTGATCAGCCTTGGGATGGGAACAAATTTATAATTGTGTATGCACGAACAATAAACTAGTGTTTTATGCAATGAAAGTAACTGTTACTTATTAATTACATATTTTAAATTGTAGCTCTGTACGTGGGAAGGCATTGCTTTGTTTCTAAAAGTAAAATGTAATGTTATGTATGTATGATGGTGTGCTATGTAATTTGTGTAAGCTACGTTATGGCCTAACGGAATTCGAATCGTTTAAAATAATAAGTAATACACGTAGTCATTAACATTTTTTCGGCTTTTTATCGTATGTGTTGTTATTATTTTGAATAGAGTTATGTCTGTCTAATAGAGTTATGTCTGTCTATTTGTCATAGACGTACGAGTATACAGTGCGAGTGTTCAGACGGTTAATTTAATATTTGCACCTTATCTCTATATTTATAGCAAGAGCATGAACATTATGGTTTCATTCACCCCACTCAGCATGCAGATGCACCGCCTCATGTATTAATATTTTACGGTTGGCTCTTACAACATACTCTGCTGATACTGTTGATAATTACCAGAAGCACTTAAGATAATTTTTAACATCAATCATGTTGGCATCAATAAAACATCGTTCAAGATACAGGCAATACAGGGTAACGACGACAGCTATCAAGCAGGTACGTTTTACCAAACGGTACCATTAAACCATGAAGCACTTGTCGATGGCTAGTTCGCAGGTCGTCACTGTAGCGGGGCGAAAACAATGGTGTTGAAGAAGCGGCTGAGCGGGGCGGCGGCGAGTGACGCGCGCGCAGTGCGGCCGGCACGTTGCCGCAGACATGCTGTGCCCGGCGCGCTGTTCGTGCTTCTTGTGCCGCGAGCTCCAGTCCTGCCACGCCGCCGACGCCCGCAAACCACCCGCCAAAATGTGCGACAATTTCATCCTCAAAAAAGCTGAGGCATGGGAGCCTATGAAGTTTATCAGAGGCGCCGCGCGGCTTTCAGTCCGACATTGGCAAAACAGAGAACCGCTGAACCCTTCCAAAAATCGGGTGGCCGCCCACAAATCTACCAGCTGCGAACAGCTATACCCTCACCCTTCGGAAGATGAGATGGGCCCTTTCGGGATGCGAAGGGCTCCGAGCACGGACAGAGTCAAGGCTGAAAGCAAACCACTTTTCAGAATCCTAGGAAACTCTCGTGTAAAGAAAAATAACAACAGTGAAGTGACGGAGAGTAAATCTCGACGGAGTGTCCTAAATTTCAGAAAAACTGAAACACCGAATAACAAAAACGTTCATGAAAAATACATTCCATTGCCCCAGTCGTCTACTCCTGAAGAACATATTTACAGTGAACCCAGACCCTGGAATTCACAGTTCGATGACTGTTGTCGTCCACCAGTGTACCAAAGTGTTGAAAAGAAGAAAGACGAAAATAATAAAGGGTCTGTGTCTGAAAAGAAAATTTACAGTAGCCGTCCCCCTTGTTACGAGGAGCTAGCCCAAAGATTATCGCAAGAAAAAAATAAAAAGGCCAATTTAGCTGGCAGCAATTTAGAAGGTGGTTTCGCAAACAAAATTACTCAGAATAATAACAAAGTCGTTATTTATTTTGGAGATTCAATAATACGTAAACACAATGAACAAAAGAAGGAGGATTTAAAAAAGGAAGAGTTGCCACCTCCTAAGGAAGAGGCAATTTACGCGAACCGTCTACTGGCGGAGACAGGAAATTTGGGCCTTAGCAGGGAAGTCGATAAGGGTGGAACGCAACTAGTATCAGAGGTGGAAGTACCTGAAGCAATCTATGCTGAAGTAAAATCTGAAGGCGGCAAGGACACTTCAGAGATGGTTACTATAAACGATGCTACATACAAGAAAGATGTGTTTGGGACTATGAGTTCCGATGGGTTTTTGGTGGTTGAATTTGAGGGAAATTTCGAAAGGGCACGTCAGTTAGTGGAACTGGTGCATTCAGGAGGCGGTACAGATCACCACGAGGCAACTGTTTTAGACGAGGATGATCACTTTGACTGGAGCTTCATCCAAGACTGGCGAAAACGGTAAATATTATAATAGTCTCATTGGATGCAGTTATGTTTTAATTTCCAGACGACAATCTTAACTCTCACGTTCCTGTTTTATAAATACAATAATACGTACTTAACTAGACATTATCGTGTTGTGGCATAGATGTGTAACCGTTGCCATGTCTGTCAGTCAATATAGGTAGTAAAAATTAACTCCCTGTGTTACACATTAGTAATACATACGAGTTGTCTATGTGTCTTAATTATTGTAGGTATTCAATGACTTGATGGCATAATTGATAGTGCGCCCATTATTGGCTCGAATAGCCAAGGAGATGCGGATTCCAGTTTCTGCCTGAGCTAAATAAGTTACAATTTTGCTTCGATTTAAATAGAAAAAGAAATAAACGAATGCTTCGATCATTACACTACTCTATGCTCTAAAGGACTGAAAAGCTGAATATACATAAAGATAGGCTTCTTTTTTTAACGGGGTAAGCAGAGTATTAAAACTGAATAGCTTTATAAATAACCTGTAAATAACTCTATAAAGCTTTATTTATAGCCATCGAAGAAAAAATATTATAGGTAAGGTAGCTCCACTCCTTTCAAGAAACCGCAAAAGGAAATTATATGGTTATGTATTTAGTATTTAGATTGTAGTACTTAAAGCAACAGGGAAAATCTTCATATTTCAGCTGAAAGACGTCCACTATTAGAAAAAGGCGTCCCCCAAAAATGTCCACAACGATTGTCAGGGAACATGAAAAGTAATACATATTAAATCGGCATCCAATGTTTTAACAATCTTAGTTACTCCTCTTTCTCAGAGAGAAAGGGCAAAGACATTTTTTTCCACTTGCTTCGATCCAGACATACTCCTTTCGCTTAATTCACATTCATTAACCTCATTATGCATGCCGGCTTAAAATGACTTGACCTTTTGTCAGAATGTCCATGTTTTAGTGCTGAGGATTTTTGGAATATCGTAGCATAATTTAGAAAAAAAAATCTACAAAATTTTCATACTGTATTGTATTAAGACAATGTATGTACATCCGTTTGAGACGAGAGCGTCATTATTATTTTTTAAGAAACCTATGATGAATAAATCGTTTTTGAATTTTGAATAAGATTTCCAACACCGATCAAATCGCAGTTTACAATTCAATATTGCATTCGTTACATGAGCTTCTTTTTCTTTATCCTCACCAAAGAAACAGTTGCAGGAAGACATTCGCATTAATTGCATAGTAATTCCCTGATAACAATCAGCTGCCGTTGGGCGATGAACTCGTGCGAGCTTGCGCCTGCGTCTCTTTGTCTAGATACCATCCATCTAACCAGCATTGTCAGCATCTCCCACACAACTTGCAACCTTACACCCATCTCCTTTACGCTTATAATCCGTTCACTAAAAATCTCGTGAAAATCTAAAGGTTACATACCATGTCTAACATCTTTTGTTCTGTCAAATGTATTAAATTCTCCATTACGTCGCTTTTTTACTATGTGAACTTCCTTGTGACTTGAATTTCATTAGTATCTCCCCAGCAGCTCATTGTGTAATCGATAAATGATCATAATCTGTATTTAAGAGTCGTAATTAAAAAGCATGACGTTTACAAGACCTCTGAGTTAAGTTTCGTAATCGTATTTGTAAAGATACCACCTCCCTAATTATTTTTACTTTCTTTAGCGTTTCGGATTGTGCTGAATGAAATATAAACATTTCTTTACTGCAATTAACCATTGTACGTTTGTTAATTAGTGGTGCAACTAATTTATTTTACTTACGTGTTTTACAACCTACAATCTTTATTACGTACCTATACATTCTAATATCGACGTAAAAATAACGTATGTTTGGCATGGAAACTGATACCTAGTTGAGTTCCGGAAAGGACAGCCAAGGACGGAACTAATAACACAATACAGTGTAGTTATATTATATTATATTATATGTAGTCACCATTCAGTTTGGTGAAATGGTCTCTAAATCAATGTCGCAATGTTCTAAATTGTCTGTAGTGTACGTCCGCAAGCAAACTGACTGACAAATGCTGACAGCATATTGTTCATGCATGGATGACATATTTTTTGTTTACATTCACTTCAACATGACGCAATTTTTGTTTACCAACAATCTCTTCAATTTCTTTTGTTTATCTTAGGTCTACTACAGAATGTTCAACATTGATCAGTCCAAACGCATTATTATGATCTGAATTCCATTGTTTAATTGCGTTATAAGCGGTTCACTTAGTTTTTATCAAGGC
Source organism: Teleiodes luculella (assembly GCA_948473455.1). Lineage (NCBI taxonomy): Eukaryota > Metazoa > Arthropoda > Insecta > Lepidoptera > Gelechiidae > Teleiodes > Teleiodes luculella. The sequence continues at coordinate 5,132,076 of OX419591.1, read as the reverse complement.
CGATGTATTAATTTCAGCCTGTTACTTTTATGTAATCAGATACCTTATTATATTGCATGGAATCATTCTTAAAATGTTGCGGTTAGAACCTCTAGCAGTCCATTGTTTTTTTTAATGCGAATCATTGTGGAAATCCTTTTCAAATCTCTATTAATTTAAGGTTGTTCACGTTATAGTATTGAATTTAAGTAAACGGTTCCAATAAAGATTTTAATCAAACTTTTTTATGAAAGAAAGAACGTAAGCCTAATTAAAAAATGGCAAACAAAACAACATAATGACAGAATACTAAAATTAATTTATTTGATATATTTTTTACTAAGGACAGCTTATGAATAACATACTCAGCTTTTGCATAAGACTGTCGCATACACACAGCGCTGATTTTCAGCTGTTTCCCACGGTGCTATGTTAATTTTGTTTTACTGTGATTTTATTCACAACGCTATATAGCTACCAATGTCAAAAGTTATGTGTATCTGAATGTTAAAATTATCTTTAGTGCAAAGAGATGGAAAATACACTTTCTTACATCACATGCCTACATAAATTATGCTTATCTTTCAAAGTTTAATGCTTGTAATTTCCATTGCTCGGTAATCTTTTTGTATTAAAATTAACACCAGGATTAAAACTACCAGCTCTAACACAACGCTTGCGCACTCCATTAAGCATGTTAATTCCCACACTTTTTATTGACTAGTCAAGTATTGTCAGTGCTTCCTTAATCGCATTTGCAAGTGTTCATTCAGTATGCTCTATCCCAATGTCATAGAATGTAAATTCCTTTGTCGGGGTGTTTGTGGTCGGCTTTCTAGTTGCTGTTGTTACGAAGTGCTCAGTCTCGCATGTTTTGTTGTGACATATTATGTAATTGTTTAACTTCCTACGGATTAAAGTTATTTCCGAGACTAATCTGTCCTATCGTTGGTGCAATCAAGCTTTTGTCAACGAGATAAACTTTGACGGAGATAAAAATAAAATATTTTTTTATCTGTTTTAAAATACGGATAAAAAAATTACCCCATCCTTTTTATTATGGGTATTATAACACAATGCCACAGATATAATAATAATAATAATAATAATAATACTATAATTGCGTTTATTTTACTACTAGCTCTCTGCCCCGCGGCTCCGCCCGCGCTTACAATTTTTCCCGTGGGAATGAGGGATTGTCCCTTAGTAAAAGGTAGCCCATGTATTATTCTGATGTATAAACTATGTTACTGTAAAGTTTTATTAAAATACATTCAGTAGTTTTTGCTGGATGCGGGCAGCGCAGGACCGATCATTGTGGAGATCCTTAGGGGAGGCCTTTGTCCAGCAGTGGACGTCTTTCGGCTGAGATGATGATGATGATGATTAGTTTTTGCGTGAAAGAGTAACAAACATACATCAATACTCACAAACTTTCACGTTTATAATACATATATATACATATTATTATGTAGTAGGATTTTCATATTATTACGTATGGTTGATGAATATCCCGCTATTAGGACATGTAACGTGGAAGTATCGTCCCTTCAGAGGGTCTCCCTGATCGATCAGGGGCGCTACACGATTGTGACTGGAACTCCAATTCATTATGAATAAATTTATTACACAAAAGTATTATTTATTTACGATATGGCTGCGTAGTTTGTCTTTTAGATATGGGGGTAGCCCCAAAACCGTGAAATATGAGACTTATCAAAAAATCTTATCGTAGGATAAGAGAATCTTTTTTGAAGTTTTTGAATGACTGCAGTATCTATCTGGATTGGTTTATTGGTCAGCGTATTTTCCCGACTATCATAGTCTATGATACCGTGCGCCTGATTGGATATAGATCACTGCAGCAGCGGGCCGGACAGAATTCATTGGCGCTGGTTGTTTAGCCGTCATGGTCACGCTCTCCATTCCGTCATGCCCTTTTAACTTTTTATGCCTCTAATAGGACTTTACACTTTACTTTAAGAAACCTAGGTTTTCGTATATCTATTTATGTCATTGTTGTAGGCTCCGAAGTTTAAGTCATGCTGTACAGTGAGAGGAAAAGTGATTCCATTATGGTACAAATTTTGTGTAACTTTACAAATTTTGTACGAGCTTTGAAATACAAAGTTTTTTTTTTGTTTTGTTACTATTTAAGTATAATTTTGCGTCTTTTGATTCTTTATGTGTAGGCTAAAATTTTCTTTTTCTTGTCCCGTTTGTTTGTAAGCAATTAATTTGTATTTGCTTTATATCCTGACGGCCAGCTTTTAACAGCTTTGTCAACAACCAACGACCATAATGATAACACTGTTTATACCCGCATAGATCTTTTCTTTTCTCTCTCCTTACCCTAAGGTTGCTTGGAAGAGATTGCTACCTTAGCTATAAGGCCGCCCGTTACCTTCCATATCATGAATTTAATGTGTTTAAATTTCTGTATTTTCCTTAGGTGTCAAAAAAGCATATTTGTATTGTATTGTATTGTATGATAAATGATGGGTATATCTCATCAGTATCGAATTATGTGCGCAGTACGGTTATTGGAAGACGTTAGACTGATTGGCTGCGGTCGTAACATTCGGCTACGGTCCGCGTCACGCATTGTATACCATTTACGAACCAGCGGGACCCGTGCTTGCCCGTTAGTTTATTGTCTAGCAAAAAGGGACTACTCGGACACACGATTATGTGCCATATACACTTTATATACACAATAGTTCTATAAGTACTTTTGATTGATTGTCTTGATAAGAAAGAAAGATTTTCTTCTGAATATGATCTAACGTAGCTAGTAGACGATCTGGTGAGGGTCGCGGGAAACCGCTGGATGCGGGCAGCGCAGGACCGATCATTGTGGAGATCCTTGGGGGAAGCAGCAGTCCAGCAGTGGACGTCTTTCGGCTGAGATGATAATGATGATGATCTAACTAACCAGACAAGACCAGCTAGGAGTCCTAAATGTCCATTTCACCCTCCATTTCGAAATTATAACGAAGAGGGACGTTCTTGTGGGACCAGTTATGGCTTAACAAGTTTTTTATAATTATGTAAATGAAATTTTATAAATAAACTTATAATTATTAAAGAACTAGTTTTACAGATGATTTTTTAACTAATAAAATTTAATTATTAAGTAAGTAAGTAACACTTTATTGCACACAAAATCAATTATTATTATTTATTATCAAATCAATTGTTTAGAAATGCATTGAAGACAAACATTTAAAGCTGGGTAGAGCCTTCCGCTCTCCCGCAAGTCCGGTGAAGCTCGATTGGTCGTACCTATTCGACACAAGCATAGGTTAATTTAAAAAACAAAAGAGGACAGCCTCGATTAACTCTTCTCTGTTCCGCTCTACTCTTTACTCTCTTTTCCCCTTCAGTAGGAACACCCAAATATTTTCAC